>APFE030491615.1:31588-62183 GCA_000404065.3 Pinus taeda | reverse complement strand
AAGTAACATTTCTTATTTCATAAATAAAGTTTAATGTGTGCAACCATATTCATCATATCAATTTCAAGTTCCTAATTTACTTATTTATTGGTTATGGTTTCATTGTTTTCTATTTTGGGGTGTTTTGGAGTATAGTTTTGGTCAAATTTGCTAGAAATTTAAAAGGCATTTACAAAAAAAATTGAAATTTATTTCACAAAATTCCTAAAGAAAAATTTAAAACTAAAATGATTAGAAAAAGAATGATTAAATTACCATTCAAAATTAGAAAATATGCATTTAGTACTCAAAACATTGCAAGTAAGAGACAAGTTTAAGACCTAAATTATAGGTTTTTTTTGCAGTTTCAAAGTGTTTTCTAGGTTGTTTTGAAGGGTCCTTTTTTATGGATTTGTAGCTTGGCTTTGTGGTTTTCTAAGTTGGTTTTGTGGTTTTATTTTATGGTTTTCTTGGTTGATTTCATGATTGTCTAAGCTTTTTTCAAGGGTTTTTTTGTGGTTTTAGTAGTTTTTGTATGGTTGTTTTTTTGTTAATTAATTGGTTTTCATGGTTTTTTTTAATTAATTATTTGATACATTTTGCAAAAATAAATAAATAAGAAAGACAAAGGATAGAGTACCTACCTTCATTTGAATTTCTACGATGTTGGCGGGGTGGTTGGCGAGATTGATTTGAAAGCTCCATTGCTCAATCAAGCTACTCTTAAACTCTCGGTCGAGTTCCCACAGTCTATGCAAATGGCACATGCAGACCACGAGAGCGACATATATATATATATATATATATAATATATATTATATATATATATATATATATATATATATAGATATATATATATATGGGGGCTTGATCGAGCCCTAAAGCTTGATCGAGAGCTATAACTCAATCGAGCGTTATAACTCGATAAAGGGTTAGTTTTTAACCCTCGGTTGAGCTACCTTTTTAGTGCCCAAGGAGCTAGATCAAGCACTTAAATGACTCGATCGATCCATTGATTTTTCCACCCAAATGCACCATCTTTCACCATAAAATGTAACCGAGTTCCATACTTTCAATGTATTAAAAAATACATTTTAAACAATAAAAATTCACAATCTCACACAAAAAAATTATATTACCAAATTTCAACCATATTACAAAAAATTTAAATAATTAACTATACCCAACACACAAATAATATTTGTTGAAATTATAATTTAAATTAATCTAATTAATATTTTAAAAATATAAATAAACTTAACTTTTTAAAATATTCTTAATACATTCATATTACTTAACATTAACATTTAATTTGACGTATACATTTTCCCGTTCAAAATAATTCCTTATAAAAAATTGTCGTTACAAACCACCTTTAAATTAGTATTATATTTTTGCTTATTAATAACAAAAATGAACGTTACAATAACAATAATAAGAATGGCTATTTGTACTAATAGTTTATGCTATTTAAAACTGATCCAACTACTTATAACAAAACTAGTTTATTGGAGCTAACATTTAGTGGAGTTCATTGGAGCTAACATTTTGTGGAAAGTAAAAGTTTTTATTGCTCAATTAAGGACCAACTCACATCAATTTTGGTGTGAAACATGAATGTGGAAATGGCCTAAAGAAGCTTGGGAAGAATGGTTGGGTACATTTTGCACGTCTCAAGCTGTGGAATCGGAAAAACGCTTCATTTTGTGATGGAACCAGCCCAACACTGTTTAGGTTAATCACTAATTAAAAACTGTGGATTAGTTTATAGTTAATGACTTGACCTCAGATATTTCTGGAATCTGATGTGGTGGCAATTATGAGCATAGTTTTTATGTTGTACTGTGCCTTGGGTTGTGTTTCCCGCTCCTTGTTCTCGCCAAAACCTTCCCTCCTACTATCGCTCGGTCATTTCTGCTCTTTGCTCCTTGTTGTCGAGGGTTTGCTCTGGTAAGGTTTATGTTGCCTGTGCATGCAGCTACGCTGCAACCGTTAGGCGCGCTGGTCAGGGTTTCTTTGCCTGAAGGTTTGGCTCTTGTATTCACCTGGGTAATTTATGGTCCTGGCTCGTTATGCAAACAAAGATGGTTCTGTCACCTATGTAAGTATACGCTTGTGAATCTTTTGCAACTGTTTTAACTTGTCTTTGCTCCACAGTCTCTGTTCTGGTATGAGGTCGTCTTGCTGGTAAATCTTAGTGGTTTTGGCATGCATCCAGGTTGCAAAACTATGGCGCTCTCCTGTCTTCGGCTTCTCCTTAGGTAAATTCGCCTGTCCATGATTCGCTTTTCTCTCTCTGTTATTATGTTTCTGATGTCTTTGTTCCTTTGTCTCAGTCGATGTCTAAGTTCTATGGCTCAATGGCCTGCGCTCTGTCTACGCTGCGAACCCTCCAGGTAAGGAAATATATCGTTTTCTCGTATGCATTCATGCACTTCTTTTTCCTTCCATTTTCGACAATTTTCTCACAGTCTGGTCTTGGTCCTTTTGCAGGTTGTGGGTTTGCAGTTGGGCATGCCTGGAGTAGTCACTCGGCTCTTGCTTGGTAGGCTCTATCACCGTCACCAATTTTTGGTTTTAGAGTTAGGGCTTGTAAGTTATGAGGGTTTGGTTTCCTCAATGCTTTTTCGTTGATGTCTCTCAGCTGTAGTTCAATGTCCTGGTTCATTTTTAATGCAGGCTCTCTTAGCCTCTATGTTTGTTGTCTGTAAATTTGTGCAAGATAGGAATCGTTTTCCAAAACCCTCGTCTAGGTTTTGTTGATCGTCGGTTTTGTGACTATTCGTAGGTTATATTGGAGCTCTGCTATGTATATTCAGACATTTCATGTTATAATTGACAACTAATTTTAGGGAAAACATTGGCTTTGAATTACCTCTGTTTTAATGGTAATTGTTGACTGTTGTTTCTCTCATTTTGGCTTGAACACCCTCGAACTGTGCTTGTTATCTTGTGGTTGTATTCGTAATTTCTTCAATGACCCAAAAGTACTATAGACACTCTCGTATTTGTTCAGGTGGATGGATTCGAAATTGATAAAATGATATGTGGCATGTATGACTGTGCGTATGTGCTTAATTTGCCCAAATTGCTTGTGTTTGTTCCTGTACATTCAATGTTGATTTCTCTTCATGGGTTACAAACCCTCATTCTGGAAATTTGTTACAATCTCGGTTGTCTGAACTCTATTTATTTAGGAAAAGAAAAAATAGACAAGCTAGTCTGCACGTACTGTGTCGATTACTCTGGTTGTTCGGTGAATTAGGAAGCAATAAAGATAATGTTATGATTACAGAGATGGATTCGAAAAAAAATTGTCTACTCTTTTATTATGAATGCTTGTATGCCAAATGCTGAACCCTTTTAATGATTTTCTCATTTACATTTATATCCTATGTTCACAGTTACCTGAAATGTGTAGTTACTTTTTCAGTTGTAATTCTTATTAGTTACATAACTATGCATGTATTTGGTTCTGCCTATGCGGCGAGATGTCATATTGGACATATTTGTCTTTTTCCTCTAAAATGAAAAATAAATTATTAACCTATTGTTGATTAAAGACAAACAAATTAGTGATCCTAACCGACCAAACTGTCCTTAACTAATACTAAGATTAAAAATAAAAACAAAGTCCTACATCCTATTTTGACAAACTAAACATAAAGAAAACAATATGCTAATACAACTTTCCACCTTGGCAGAGACCAACACCTGGTCATGGTGCCCTAGCTGGATGCTCCTGCATCAGGCTCCCGGGGCAAAGGAAATCATGACTCTGGTCCATGAGCTTCTCGACTGAAGAACTCGCCTGCTCAATTTGCCTGGCATCAAGCCACAAACTGTCCTCAATAGGACAGTTCTTGCACTTGACTAGGTATTACAGATACTCCTTCCACCGAGTTCGTTTGGCCACCTGAGTGTTAAGGATTCTCTCGATCTCAGGAGGCTGAACGTAAAGCATTTGTCTCATCCAAGTTTCACTTCCATCCTGGGTATTTCGTGTAGGACGTGTCGTTCTGTCTTCTTCTTTTGGGTTAGCTATGTAAGGAAACAGGTCTGCCACATTAAAGATGGGCGAAATGCCTATCCCAAGTGGCAGTTGTATCTCATAGGCATTCGCCGAAAATTTCCGGAGGACTTTGCAAGGACCTATCTTCTTGTACTTTAGCTTGTTGTATGCACCTCTAGGGAAGCGTTCCTTGCGCAAATGCGCGAGGACTTCATCTCCCACATTGAACTGCACATCCCTTATTTTCAAATCTGCTTGTTGTTTATACTTTTGGTTGTTGTCCTGCAATTTAATTTTCACATGCTCATGCAAATCTCTCATCGCGTTAGCGAAATCTTCCCCATCTGTGCTTCGCCTTTCTTGTTGTTCGAGATCTCGCAACTCATGCACTCTGCGAGGATGCATGCCGTACAAGATCTGGAAAGGACTGCAACCCGTGCTGTGATTAGGCGAGTCATTATAAGCAACTCTGCCTGGGCAAGCACTCGATCCCACATTCGCGAATTCTCACCAATCAAGCTTCGTAGCAGGTTCCCTAGACTTCTATTTACCACCTCTGTTTGTTCGTCAGTTTGCGGGTGATAAGCAGAGCTGTAACTCAACTATGTATCCATCTTCTTCCACAGGGTGCGCCAAAAGTGCCCTGTAAACTTCACGTCCCTGTCGGAAAGAATAGGCTTAGGCAAACCATGTAGTCTGACAATCTTTGTGAAGAACAAGTGGGCCACGTGAGTGGCATCACTGGTTTTTCTGCAAAGGATGAAATGCGCCATTTTCGAGAACCTGTCCACTACTACCATCACTGAGTCATAACCTTGTTGTGTCCTTGGTAGACCCAAGACGAAGTCCAAGCTGACTGAGTCCCATAACCTTCTTGGAACAGGCAATGGTGTATACAGTCCCGTGTTTTGACTATGACCCTTCGCTAACTAGCACACTTTACATCTAGTCACAAATCACTGTACATCCCTTCACATTCTTAGCCAAAAGTAAAAATGGCTTAGCTGCTCGAGTGTCTTGTCTATGCCGAAATGTCCAGCTAGACCTCTACTGTGCTTTTCCCGAATAAGATTCTCCCTCATCGAGTAGTCAGGAATGCATAGTTGTCCTCCTCTAAACAATAGTTTCTCCTACAAGTTATAGTCCAACCATGGACTATTATCTCTCACTAAGGGATTCTAGCATGCCTCGTAGGCCTCCTTAAAATCCATGTCAGTCTGATATAAATATTTCAAGTGCTCAAAACCCAGCACTTGTACAATACTCTCCTGCAAAAGTAAGGCCCTCCTACTCAATGCATCTGCCACCTTGTTGGCCTGCCCGCTGATGTGTTTCAACACAAAGGTGAAACTCTGCAAATATTCCACCCACTTGGCATGTTTTTGATTTAGCTTGTGCTATTGCATCACATATTGTAGTGCAGAATTATCTGAAAAAAACACAAATTCGTTTCCCAGCAAATAGTGTCTCTAGTGCTTCAGTCCCTGGATGACAGCATAGAACTCCTTGTCGTAGGATGAATATTTCTGCCTACTTTCGTTTAACTTCTCGCTAAAAAATGCAAAAGGTTTGTCCTCCTGGTTGATTACAACTCCAATAGTCGTACTGCTAGCATCACAACGAACCTGAAAGAGCTTTTTAAAATATGGCAATCTCAGGATCGGTCTCTTTGTGATATTCTTCTTTAGTAGTTGAAAACTCCTCTCCACTGCATCAGTTCATCGAAAATGTTGATTGGCCTTTTTAATAGTGTCCAACATAGGTGCACAGATTTCACTAAAATTTCTTATGAATTTCCGGTAAAAACTCGCCAACCCATGAAAACTACGTACCTCAAATAAGCTTTTCGGGGATGGCCAATTAATTATCGCTGCAATCTTCTCAGAATCCATCTTCAGCTCATTTTCTGCTATTAGAAGCCCAAATAAATCAACTCTTTTTGTAGAAAAGTAAACTTTTTTAGATTTATCAGCAGCTTGTTCTGCTACAATTTTTCTAGCACTTTCCAAACATGTCGAAGGTGCTCCTCCCTTGTCTTGCTGAAAATTAGTATGTCGTCCAGGTACACTATCACAAATTTTCTGATGTATTCTTTCAGCATTTCATTCATTAACCGCATAAATGCACTGGCTGCATTGCTTAGTCCGAATGGCATAACTAGCCACTCATACAGTCCCTCATTAGTTTTGAAGGCTATCTTCCACTCATCCCCCTCTCGAATTCGGATTTGATGATACTCGCTCTTCAAATCTATCTTAGAAAAATATGTTGCCCCACTTAGGCAATCCATCATGTCGTCCATCGGTGGTAGTGGAAACCTGTACCAGATGGTGATTTTGTTGATGGCCCTCGATCTGTGCACATCTGTCGTTCTCCTCCCTTCTTGGGAGTGAGAACCATTGGAACTGCGCAAGGGCTCAAACTCTCCCTTATCAATCCTTTGTCTAGCAGTTCCTGCACTTGCTTTCTAATCTCCTCATTGTCTTTGGGGCTCTTTTGATGCGTTTCCTTATTTGGCAAACTTGCTCTGGGTATGAAGTCAATATGGTGACTTATGCTTCTTTTGGGGGGCAGTTTATCTGGTAAGTCATCCACCACTATATCGGTAAACTCCTGCAACATCTGCTGAATTTCTACAAGAAAATCTGACACCTTTGTCTATAGCAGTACCGTCTTTTCTCTTTTTACAACTGCATAGCTCACCACGCTATCCTCAACTTGTTTCAGAAATTGTTTTCCGCTTACCAACAATGCTCTTGTCTCACTTGTCCCTGTTGTTCCTTCCTCCTTGTTGGGCACAAGCGTGTGCTTGATTCCATCCTTGACAAACTTATAGCAGTTTGTCTTTCTGTCATGTACCACCTTCTTGTCATACTGCCATGGCCTGCCTAGCAGTATGTGACATACATCCATAGACATTATTTCACAAATGACCTTATCCTTATATCTGCCTATTTGAAACTCCACTTCGCATTGCTCATCTACCAGCAAATGATGCCCTTTTTGCAGCCATGAAACTTTGTAAGGGGTGGAATGTTTTAACTGCTTCAATCCCAACTTTTCCACCATCTCTGTGGCCACCAAGTTATCTATACTACCATTGTCAATAATTAGCTTACAACACTTACCGTGTGACTTACAAACAGTCTGAAACAAAGCTTTCTGCTGAGTTTGTTTGGTGGTTTCTTTGGCTGGTTTTAACAACACCTTGTTCAAAACTAGGGCTTCCCCGGTTTCTGGAACATTTTTTGCTTCTTGGGGAGGTGCCTCTACTTCTTCTGGTTGTGTGACATATGCACCCCTCTGTCCAACTTGGTCTGCCTCAGGACACTCAAATGATCTGTGTCCTCACTTGTGACACTTGTAACATTGGTAACCAACTCCTCTGCCTTGGCCATTTCCCCTGCCTTGCTGATATGGCCTACCACCTCTCGTATTGTCACCTTTTTTTGTTGATCCGGAAGCTTTAGAACTGCTGCCTTCCTCATTACTACTAGTAGTTCACCCTCTGCCATAAGATTGGCCTCATCCTCTGTCGGTTCCTCATCCTCTCCCAACATTTTTCTTTCTAGTAACTTTCTCTTCAGCTTTCTTAGCACTCTGATATGCTTCTTCAATGTTATTTGGAGAAAGAATACTAATTTCATCTAAAATTTCTAGCCTTAAACCATTTACATACCTAGCTATCTTCTCTGGGGTATCCTCTGTATAATCGGCCCTCAAGTTCACTCGATAAAACTCTTTAATTTACTCCCTTACTGTCATTCCTTTCTGTTTCAGATTCTGCACTTGCCTGTGTAGTGCAATCTGGTAATCTTTGGGCAGAAATTTGCCTTTCAACTTGGCCACCATCCTTGACCAGTTTTTGATCGGCAACTTGTTCAATCTCCTTCTCTCTATTTGGACATTGTCCCACCAGAGGGCTGCGTGTCCCTTCAACTTTGTCACAGTGAACTTAACTCTATGGTCATCACTGACCTCCTCATGCTTGAAATACTTATCCAGCTCGCTTATCCAGTCCAAAAGAACCTTTATGGACAGGCTGCCATGATAATTTGGGAGTTCAGGTTTGGGTTTACTGCTTGCCATTAAGACCGATCTCAATAGTCTCATTTCCAGGCCCTCTCCATCCGATCCATCTATTGTCACTACAGCTTCCTCTTCACTATCATTACCTATATCTGGATCCCTTCTTTGCCCAACTTCAATTGCCTCCAAACGGGCAGTAAGAATCCTGATCTCCTCTCTCAATCCTTCCTCTGCTATCCTCCGAACACCTCTTCCGCGACCTCTCCTTCCTACCTCCATTTCTCCAACCAATTCTAATACCCTGCTCTGGTACCACTATGATGGGACCAACCCAACACTGTTTAGGTTAATCACTAATTAAATGATGTAAATAATGATTAAACTGTGGATTAGGTTATAATTAATGACTGGACCTCAGATATTTCTGGAATCTAATGTGGTGGCAATTATGAGCATAGTTGTTATGTTGTACTGTGCCTTGGGTTGCGTTTCCCGCTCCTCGTTCTCGCCAAAACCTTCCCTCCTACTATCGCTCAGTCATTTATGCTCTTTGCTCCTTGTTGTCGAGGGTTTGCTCTGGTAAGGTTTATGCTGCCTATGCATGCAGCTACATTGCAACTGTTGGGCATGTTGGTCAGGGTTTCTTTGCTTGAAG
Source organism: Pinus taeda (assembly GCA_000404065.3). Taxonomy (NCBI): domain Eukaryota; kingdom Viridiplantae; phylum Streptophyta; class Pinopsida; order Pinales; family Pinaceae; genus Pinus; species Pinus taeda. The sequence continues at coordinate 53,508 of APFE030491615.1, read as the reverse complement.
GTTTGTCTCTTGTAGTCACCTGGGTAATTTATGGTCCTGGTTCGTTATGCAAACAAAGATGGTTATGTCACCTGTGTAAGTATACGCTTGTGATTCTTTTGTCGTTTTTTTAACTTGTCTTTGCTCCACAGTCTCTGTTCTGGTATGAGGTCGTCTTGATGGTAAATCTCAGTGGTTTTGGCATGCATCTAGGTTGCAAAGCTATGGCACTCTCCTGTCTTCGGCTTCACCTCAGGTAACTTCGTCCGTCCATGATTCACTTTTCTCTCTCCGTTATTCTGTTTCTAATGTCTTTGCTCCTTTATCTCAATCAATGTTTGGGTTCCCTCGAACTGTGCTTGTTATCTTGTGGTTGTATTCGTAATGTCTTCAATGACCCAAAAGTACTATAGACACTCTCGCATTTTTTCAGGTGGACAGATTCGAAATTGATAAAATGATATTTGGCATGTATGACTGTGTGTATGTGCTTAATTTGCCCAAATTGCTTGTGTTTGTTCCTGTACATTCAATGTTGATTTCTCTTCATGGGTTACAAACCCTCATTCTGGAAATTCGTTACAGTCTCGGTTGTCTGAACTCTATTTCTTTAGGAAAAGAAAAAATAGACAAGCTAGTCTGCACGTACTATGTCGATTACTTTGGTTGTTTGGTGAATTAGGAAGCAATAAAGAAAATGTTATGATTACATAGATGGATTCGAATAAAATTGTCTACTCTTTTATTATGAATGTTTGTATGCCAAATGCTGAAATTTTTTTGTGATTTTCTCATTTACATTTATATCCTCTATTCACAGTTACCTGAAATGTGTAGTTACTTTTTCAGTTGTAATTCTTATTAGTTACATAACTATGCATGTATTCGGTTCTGCCTATGCAGCAAGATTTCACATTGGACATATTTGTCTTTTTCCTCTAAAATGACAGAACAATTATTAACCTACTGTTGATTAAAGACAAACAAATTAGTGATCCTAACCGACCAAACTGTCCTTAACTAATACTAAGATTAAAAAGAAAAACAAAGTCCTACATCCTATTTTGACACAATGAACATAAAGAAACCAATATGCTAATACAATTGTCCACCTTGGCAGAGACCAACACCCGGTCATGGTGCCCTCGCTGGATGCTCCTACATCATTTTGGAATGTGATTCATTCAAAGACATCAGAGAAAATTATGAGAACATGTTAGCGTCAGTTTCTTGGCATTGTCTTTTTAGCGAGGAGATTGTTGGAAGGTTGGGTCAGCTCATCATCAATTTGAATTGGAAAATGATTGAATTGCAAAAAGCAAAAAACAAGAAACTATTGGTCTCATAGACTATTTTTAATCTTGTAGACCTTAAAATATCATTTCATTTTATATGGAAAAACCAACAAAATTAAATATTCCAGCACAATGACTAATTTTTAAACTAGCTATTTAATTTGCACTTCCAAGCCATTACTATTTTACCGTGTGTCACACAATATCCGATTTGGAAAACCAAAAGCAAACCACGTGTCCTATGAAAACTGTCCAACAGCTCATCTTCCCACACCTCCTCATCGTCATCTCCTATTGGCTCTCGTTCGGATGCCACTGTATGCATGAGTCAACATGACATGCATGCATGCGTCCTCGACGCGCAGCGACTGATTGAATCATGCAATACTGTCGCGCTTTGTTGATGTGCCCACAGGGGGAGCAAAACGGATATGGATGATGACAGGTAATTGCGTGCTGAATCACCCAATACCATCTAAGAGACACAAACAAAAATAATGTGTGTCTGGGATTTCAACCAAATTTGTGTTAAAAATAGATTGAAAAAAATCAAAAAATTAAATTATACTCATTAATGTTGTTATAATTTTAAATAATTATATGGTGTATGCTTATTCACATACACTTAATATATAATTTATAATAATCTATCAAATTTTTATCTAAATAATCCTAACCAGGCCTAGAATTTCAAATCTCCTCTGCCTGTCAAATGAAAACTTGATGACGGTTTTGCGTTTTTCATACTTTTCATTTTATGTTCTAGGAAAATTTGTGAGGGTCGATCTCCCTTTACTTGGAAAGTCTCTTTCAACTACTCTTGTATCTCAACTTTCATTAATATCCCTCTAAGAGTGCCTTGTTTTTTCCTAAGTTAACATATGTGTTTCGATATCTTGCTCTGATCTAAATAAAATAATCACAAAATTCTTCATGCTTGATATACTATATTAAAATTGGTAAAAATACAATAGGTTTATAGAGGGTTTTTGAATTGTTGTGAGATCCAAGTTATTCCATACTTAGGAAGATAAGTTGAGAGCATATCTCAACTATCTCTAACAAACACAATTAAAATTTAATCCTCTAGTAATAACATTAATGTAAGTTAGAGTTCCCATCAGTTATATTTCAAAAGAATTTTCATGAACCCGAATTAAGACCAAGAAAACTCTAACAAACAAAGTTATTTATCATTAAAGTTCATAGTCCCTTCATAGTTCCCTAGTCAATGTTTTTCTTGGCCAAGAAGTCTAACAAATATTTTTTGGTCAAATGATGATGAGTCTTTCTATTGGTAAAAGAGATTGTGACAAAGAAGTCACAATCTCTATGCCTTCTTTTTGAGTTCTTGTTAATGAGAAGTCATGCTAGTGATACTTCGAAGGAACTTTCCTTGATAATTACTTTGGCCACAGAACTACCACCCCACCAATGAACTGTGATTGTCTTGGAGTAGAAAGATCTGGATTATCCACAGTATTATGTTTCTTATGTCAATGTTTCACAAAAGAAACATAACATTGTGGATAATCCGGATCTTGCTACTCCAAAAAACTACCACAGAAGCTTAAAGTCTAACATATGATTGTCTTGTTCCCTAATTGATCGAAGTTGTCATATTGATGTTGGGTCTTGTTGGTTAAAATTCATGTTGATCATAATTATAAGGAATTTCTTGATTAAGAACCCTAACGAACAAAAGGATGAAGAATTGTAATAGTTAGGAACTTTGACAACGAAACTACAACCAATAAGAAATTTGATGAATGAAATTTAGTTAACAAAAAATATAACCATAGGAACCATAAGTCATGAAGGAACTTTTAACTAAGGAAAAAGAATAAGAAATTAGTTAATATTCTTATTGAATAGATTTCCCATCCTATTGGTCATTGTTTTAATGTACTTTCTTACCTAGAAAATTTTATTATGATAGATTGAATTGTGCCTAACAAGGAACCATTAACAACATGAACTCTTGTCAACAAGAACTTTAATGAAGAAGCTATGACCAATAAAACCTTTAACTAAGAAAAAATGATTAGTCAAGGTCCTCTTATTCTTTCCTTGGTTCAATCATGTATGTTAAAATTATCCCTTCATCCTAGTTCTAGGGAGCATTCCTCACTAGGAACCACACAATTAAAATTTAACCAACAATGTTCCTATTTGTTAAGGATTCAAAAAATTTATAGTTGTTTTTCGTTATCTATACCCTCGCTTTTGAATTTCACAGCATCCACTAAGTAAACATGGATCAAGAAATTCAATTTGTACCTTGTATCTTTGTGCTCAAATTCAAATCAAAATTAACTTGTAACTATCTCATCCATCTAACTTGAGAATTGAACCATTACCAACTCAAAATTAAAATCAAATTTTCAACCTTTGATGAATTTGATTTGAAATTTCGACCACTACCATGTGAAATGTCTCGCATCATATCATAGTTATGACATGTAAGTGGTGTTGTCAAATAAATGGTTCCACCCAAAATAGTGTAACTATGAAATTCTACAACCTTGCATTAAAATGTTTATTACTAGCATAGCTATATGAATTAAATGGCTAGTAAATGGGGATAAACATCAATCCATAACAATCATCAAAACACACACTTCATCATACATCTCAAGTTGTTAAAATTAAAAGAAAAAAAAAGCATAAAAACTAATTAAATTACAACTTCATTATTGTTATTATTAATTGTAAAAAAAAATAATATACAAATGAAATATGTATACAAAAAAAAAAAAAAAAAATCATTTAACAAATTTTTAACCATGGAGATTCACCCCCACTTTATCTTGGATATTCTTAATATGTAAGTAGACATTGTTACGATACCATGGGCCAATACATGACTCATGAATACCACATGCCCAAAAAACATAACTTATTTAACTCATTCATATGACATTTTTTTAATTATTGAATTTAATTAAAGAGGTGAAAAAAACTTAATTATAGAAATAAATTTCAGTGTTGATTTATTTATATTACTAAAAATAGTTTAATATTACTCAAATTAAGTCCTTACTATACACTTCATAATTATACCTAATTTAACCGAGTTTAACTAACATGATCACCAATAATAAACTCAAATTTCACACAAATAAAAATTAAACCGATCTAAGATTCAGTTTTTAAATCCCACACACCTTTAAAACCAATTAAAATTTTTAGAGAGAACAATACAAAATGTATAAATTTATGTGAAAATAAGTTCAAATTCTTAATTTGAATGAATATGTCAATTTTTTTAAACTATATGAAAAACCTTGAAAAGGGAAAGACTGCAAAAATACCCGGTAAGAGATGGATCTGCCAATAGGAATGTCCATATTCATCAGTGTTCTTGCTACTTTTCCCTGTCATGACCTTTATCCCATTAAGTAGATCAACCCCTTGTAAATATCCCCAAAAGGACACTCAATTTCAATTTTAGTATAATGGTTTGCAACAAACTACGAATTAGAAACAACATGGACTCCATTAAGGTTTATCCTCGAAAGCCATAGTTTGAGAGGAGAGGGGGAGTTCATTAAATTTGAAATTGGTATTGGAGAGAGATGTGTTCCTCTTGCGAGAAAGCATGGGGAATACTTTAGTTTGGTGTATTAGCATGGCAACAATCCTCTCTATTCTTACAATTAATGTCGTCGATACCACATATGCCAACACTTTTGTTGTAATTCCTTCCCCAAAATTGAAAGAAAATGAGTTTGCCATTGTTAGCATTTTTCAGGAAAACACACCTTCCTTAGTCTATATTACCAATCAGGTTGGCATGTAATATTCTTTATTGTTTTCTCTTTAGGCTTCAATGGGTTAGTTCCCCTTATTATGCTGCTTTTAGCAGGTAATATTGAGATAAAGTGCTTACTGCTTAATTTTTTGTTTCACTGGATCTGCTTTTAGCAGGTAATATTGAGATAAAGTGCTTACTGCTTAATTTTTTGTTTCACTGGATCTCTAGAGGGAGCCAAACACCCAAAAATTTATTTAATTCTTTATTGTTTTCTCTTTAGGTTTCAATGGGTTAGTTCCCCTTATTCCGCTACTTGCAGGTAATATTGAGATAAAGTGCTTACTGTTTAATTTTTTCACTAGGTCTTGAGCCAAACACCCAAAATTTTATTTATTGCAAAGTTTGTAATCATTGCAGGTTCCGTGACAAAAATTATTGCAAAGCTCTTAAGGACTGCAAACTTATTTAGAATTCACGAAATCACAGTTGTAAAAGATGTACCCTATTATATATTTTGATGGCTTCAATTCTAAACTGGACGTCATTTTGACGGGTTGCTCCTCTACAAAACATGTCAAATCTAACGTGAGAAAATTTTCAGTAACCGTCACATATGTTTCGAAATGCTAAATACGACCTGTAAGACATCAAATTCCAAGCCTGATCCTAACAACTCGATGATTTTTCTAAAATTATTATTAAAAAAAAAAAGGACTCATAGATTACAAACTCACTTTTTAATTATTCAAACCATTATCCTAAACTTCATATCAAAAAATTTAAATGTAAAATTCGAACTTTGTTATAGATAAGGACCCTCTTTCGGTGGGCTCATCAAATTCGATGTAAATCTTTGAATGTCTATGAAAGTGGCAAATGGAAGAGGATGCTTGATTGACCACCAAAAAGCCAAATTGGCTTTTGATATGACCACATCTCATCATTATCAAGTCGGATAAATTAAATACTTGTATTTTCCATTTAAATTAAAAAGTTGTGGAACATTATCCACTTGCTTATTTAAGGTGATAAGTAGGGTTTGCCAAGGGTACAAAAAGGTGTCCTTCCTATTTATCTATTACAATTAGTTGATTCCCAGATCGGTCTAAGAATTTCTTAAATGCTCATGATTCGAATAATTCTTAAATGAGAATTAATTATGTTTTTTTATTACTTCTAAATATTATTGAATGATTTTTTTAATCAAAGTTATATATATGATATTTTTTAAAAGTTGATTCACCTTATTCTTATTAGATTTACTGGCTAATCGATGCATAGTTAGATATATGGAAAATTTGCATAATGACAATGATTTACAAACTTTGATTGACAAAAATGCGAAAACACCCATAAAACTAAAAGGCGGCCAATTAACATCAAACATCATTAGAATTAATCGAGGCAGGATGGTCTGGACCTGAGCCAGGGGATAGTGAGGGCTTGAATTCGTAGTGAACATGTCCCTCCATGTGTGCCAATCGAGTTTCCAATTAATCAAGTTGCTCTTGGATGTGGCGTTGGCCTCGCCATAGGTTGACCAATCTATCATGCATCCCCCATAAGTTCCACTGAATATGGTTTATGAAATAAAGCGTGTCACTGTGATCATCCTGCTGAGCTCGATCGAGTTTCTCTAGAGAACTCCTCAGCTGTCGAATGAGACTAACATTAACATTAGATGAGGAAGCAATCCCCGCTTAGGGAAATGACAAAGAAACTGATAGGTCCACAGTCTCTCCTTGTAGTTTCTTTGGTGGTTGCTGCAAACCCAAGACACCCCTCACCTCTCTACCTTTGTGCATCCAGACATGCTTGGGATTCCTATTCAACACATGCCTTATACCTTTGTGTTCCAGAGTGGAGGCGTTACCAATGCACCACCTAGACCAAACAACTAGCTTAGAGTGCCCTTCTGCCACTTTGAGGGTCAGCACCACCCACTTTTTCCTCTACCAAATCCACTTGCCCAATAGACCCTCAAAAGCCACCAAAAAAACCACCCAGTGTTTCCAAAGAGCAGCCATTACATCACTACACATCCTGATATTAGTACCATATACTCCCACCAAACATTCGAAGAGGGTCACAAAAAGCTCTTCATGTAAATTACAGAGAGCCTACAGACTAATAGGATCGTGAATGCTCGCGCCCAAAAAACCCTTCTAGAAATGATTATCAGCCTACCTACTAACCACAAGATGGTCCAACTTCCCCACATAAAACAAAGAAGGTGAGCCAAAAAGCACCACCTTACAGGACAACCATTCTACCTCAACAATCCTAGTCCGACTAGAAAACAACAACGCACAATTAACTAGTACTAAACACACTAATAGGCTTATAATTTTGTACATGTGTGAATTAACCACAATAGTGTCTTGGTCATGCCTCGAAACCCTGATTTTGAACTGAAGGCAGGCTACTCCTTGAAATAAATTCCACCGCTCGGATCACTTACAGTTATCCACTTAACCTCACCTAGGACCTCCTGCACTCAGTGGTTCTTAGGGTCAATTATTCTTAGGATTCTCCCTTTTGCCCCTAGTTTGAGACTAAAGACCTTCCTCATGGAGTTCCACTCACCCCTCAATGTGCAAATGAATAACCATCAACTCATTCTCCCTTCCATTATACTCAAATGCCTCATCCACCGTCGTACAATCCACCACCCTCTCATCTAGTACAATATGGCAAGGAACCAAGAGACCAGTGTTAATGCCATTAACGACCACCTTAAAGTGGCATGAGAATACTCTCCCTCATGCATGTTTCCCATTTGTTGTGGTAAGACTTGTTATATGTCAAGCAAGATCGTAGGGTGGCTAATCCCTTCCCCAATCCCCATATCACTTTGATTTTCCACCCCATCGAGGAGATAACAAATGAATATTATTTGAACTAAGATAATATTATAACTAAAATTATTTTGAAATAAATAAACTTGTAAAACTATAAATGATATAATAATAAAATATAAAATTTTAACTTATTTTATGTTTAATAATTAAATAAATATGTTTACCAAATTTTATAATTTCAACCTAGACTCATATTAAATCCAGATCTACCAAGTGTCGAGAAGGATCAATTATGGAGTTATGGTGGATCTAAGATGGTACTCTTGTATTCCATCATGGATTTCCTCAAGCCTTTAAATAAGATTCATCATAACAAATACCATAGGGAAAGCCATGGGTTGTCAAAATTTGGAGCCCAAAACCTGCCAATAGTAAATTATTAATTTTATTTCTTACTTTATTTTATATTTTATATTTTTATTTAACCAATTCAGAACTTTTATGTTTAAATTACAACTTTATTCAAGTTTAAAATTTGACCATTTAATCATTGTCACATAAGCAAGGCTCTACCACGTAGCACCCATGTGACACACACATGGCACCTGTGCGACTCCACCACCTCACCCTGGTAGTTCCACATCATCCTAGCACTAACTTGGACATGTCTAAGTCCACATTACCCTTGCCACATTGGCTAACCCATGATCCCCACAATGTCCAGCTTTCATATGTTATTTGTTTCCTGTTATATCTAGTTCCTATGGGAATTTGATGTACCCATGTTTAATCGCAAGGAAAATTATCCAAAGTCCTAGATGCATCCAAATCCCTGCAAACATTTGATGCTCAAACTATTTACACCACCTTGGATATTTGGCTTTGGCCACTCATAGGGCCTCATGAGGTTTACCCAAATTAGGCCCTACCCCAAATCGACCTCAACTTAACCCTTTTGCGGATGTATCCAAACTCATATAAATCTGGTTCTACCATGATATTTCACCTTGACATTTATTCCAAATGTCCATATTCCTATATATGTCCAGATCACTAGAATCTGATCGGTTACAAAGGTTAATTCCTACCTTTCGAGACTCATAACAAGTTAAGGTTTTCCTTAAGCATTTCAAGGAACTTTCCAAGGTTCTCCTGGGAGCCTAACTGATGAGTCTCATCATTAAGTAATTATATGGGCCTTAATTGGCCTTAATTCACCTCCTAGCTTAGCCAAACCAACTATTCTCACAACTTATTGGATACTTTTGATTATATTTTGCTTATGAGATGAGCTAGAGTTGGATATTTTGCTTTGTGGTCTAATGTGCATGTAATGCAGGAATAAAGGATAAAAGTAAAGGAAATGCAGGGATAAAAGGTAAAAGAAAGGAACTATGGTAAAAGACCTTGGTAACAACTCAGATGGGACAAGGGAGAGGAATTACAGGAGGTAAATCCTCCTCATTTACTGCCCATCCATTTGAATATCCTTCCATCAGCTGAAAGTACAAATAACCAAATCAGGAGTACTAAAAGACAGCCAAGCAAGTGGAAGTACAAGCAGCCTCCCTAGTAGAAGGCAGCTGAGCTAGTGCAAGTGAAAGGACAAGTTACCATTAAGATGGGAGTTGTACCTCCCTAATTTCGAGGGAAGTCATTGAGACTTCAGATGTATAAATAAAGAGTCTTAAGACCTTAGTTTTTTAGGTTAGTTACCAGTCAACTAGATAGTCAGTTAGTCAGTTAGCAAGGATTCGAACTTCTACTTCATAACAGTTTTGATGTAATACAGTTCTTTGATAATGAATATGAGTTTTGATTCAAGCCAGCCCTAAGTTAACTCAGAGGGCTAATGCTCTTGGATTAGGGCCCGACCCTAGCAGCCAAAGCTCCTCTTTATTGTATTTTTAAGTAGCATAGCTTCCTGCTTTTTGTCCATTTGTTTAATCAGATGCATTCTCATTACAGCAACAACATAGAATCCTGCTTTCTATTCATTTACTCAAGTAGTTCATTTCCTTTACAACACTAACATAGATGCATGGTTTGATTATTCATTTGGTTAAGTAGATGCATGTTCATCAGAGTGGTTCAGCATAGATTCATGGCTTTCCTGCTTATTGAATTAAGTAGCTTTCTGTTTTCTGTTCATTTGCTTGAATAGTTGCAGTTTCATTACAGTGGTGTAGAACAGAGTAGTTGTGTTTCAGTTTGTTCCATTCATGCTTTCATCTAAGTAGTAGGTTGGCAAAGAAAAAGATCCACAAGGTTGCTCACAGGTGTCTCAGCCTCACTTCCTCCCTTTGGGACTATGGTGTGAGGAAAAAACCTTGTATTAACCCCCAAAAATAGGGTTTTGATTTTCATGGAGTTTTGTTGTTTAATACAGTGACTGAAGTCATGTCATAGTGCTCTTCCCCTTTAATGGTCATCAGCTTGTTCGCTCTCCTTCTGTCATTCAGTCCTCACTCACGTTCCCATGTAATTCTCCTTCAGCTTGAAATGCCCAGTGAGAGCTGTTAATTCACGTTCAAACGGTCTTTAACCGTCGATCGCTTTTCACACGCAAAACCTGCTATTCGCTGCCCAATCCACTTTTTGTGTTTGACTTTTTTTTGCCCTTTAAATCCCCACTATCGATCTGCCTTGTCAGATTTGATGAATGTCACACACCCGCTCACCAACCTGCTTGGTCACATCCCTACCGTAGATCTACCTTGCTAGATCTGAAGTCCATTGCGCGATATCACATGGATTTTCGTCCAACCGTTATCAGGTTGAGGGCATGCGATATGGTTGGTTTCCCCGTGGCATGCGATATGGTCGATTTCCCCGTGCTACGACTCTTTCGGGGAGGCTAATCGCGCAAAATTCTACAAAACCATTTACAGATTTGAGGGCACACGATATCCCGCTTATCGCTCTCCAAACCCGCTCGTCATTTATGCACGTTTTCTTTTGCCCACATTAATCTCCACCATCAATTTACCTTGCCATATCTCACGGTTGTCACATCACCCGATGGCCAACTAGCTTGGAAATCTCTGTCGTTCATCTGTCGATCGCCTCTACAATATAATCCCAGCCGTCCATCCTTTTAGTCCACCATGTCTGCCCATTTTCCTACATACCCTCCTATTGTCTGATCTCAACCGTTCATTTACCCTTCACCCACCTAATCCAACGGTCCTCTTGCGTTGTTTCTCATTACGTCCTCTTTTCACCATTTTGACCTCTGACTGCTTCTTCCGCTTATACACAAATTTAGCCTAGTTCCATTTCTGACCCCTTAGTCTAGTTTTGTTGCTTTACTCTTGCAACTTATACAGTTAGCATTAGATTAGTGTTTCTTAGCAATTCTGCTTAGTCTAGTTGTTTTCATGATTAATTAGGTTATGGTGATTTAGGTTTGCATGTTGTTTTCTTCATTTCTGTAGTAGAATAGCTCTCCCCTAGAATAGGTTTGCTCTCTCAAGCTTCTTCTGACCCTATAGAAGTCTGGCTTGGAACCCTTGGGGTCTCTTGCCAGATGAGTAGTGACAACAAGTAGTACCTTCACTTCTACTTGTGTATATAGCACAGTCACCTCCAAGTTTGTACGAACCCCGGGTTGATAAGCAAAGCTAGTAGCCCTGGGAGTTGCAGCATTCTTGCTGCAATACCTAGGCTTATCACTAACCTTGCCCAAAAAAATTATGTTCACAGGAATACATTCTTATATCAAGCAAAACCATTCCAAATTCTAGCCATAAAAGAATAGATTCACATATATTTCAATCCCCTTATTACCAGGAATTATAATAAGCCAATCCATGGCTAACAACACTCTATGATTTCAATTATAGTGACACCGGATCCTTCTATACAATGGGTTTGAACCATCACTATCATATTTCATGGTGTATCATGAATTACTCCATTATTTGTCTAAGAATAAAGAAAGAAACTATCATCCATGTATAATATAAATCCATGTTAATTCTTAGCATGCCATACATAGTTATTCAACAACAGAATTCCTTAATTCTTAGACAACAAATATTCCTTGATAGTTCTATCATCCAAACCATGGAATTACACACACCATAGCAGTTTAACTGGGTTCATTAAATAGTCATACATAATCATGTAAGTAGCTCTGAAAATCAAGAAATATATTAGCAACTACATGGATCTGCAAGTCCCTCACACCATAAGTATAATCCTACAAATCATCTCATTGCAAATACATAAGAATACATATTCCTTCACTAACAGAGCTTATATATTCATTGTCATATAAAAACATTATTTACCATTCATATTGCACGGGTATACACAAAGATACAAGTAAGCAACTTATTATTTGAGTGACTAGCAACTAAGGGAGGGAATTGAACTCTGCTCCCAACCATAGGTCAACTACACTACCATTCTTTCTCGTAGTTAACCTCTCCTGAGCTAGATTCAAAGCCTGAGGAGTGAAATTTTCAAGGGAAATTCACACCAGTCTAGTTAACAGATCACATGGGAATCCAAAGAACACAATGACTCAAACTGACACTCGGAAGTCTAGAGCAAACAATGTCTCCACCCAAACAACCACTTAAGGGAATCCAGATCACATAGTGCTCCACCCAAAAATCACTATAGGAATCCAAATCCCAAAGTATCTCCACCCACTTCACCCTTCAGGACTCCAAGGCCTATAGTGTCTCCACCTATTACACCCACAAGAATCTAGAGCACACCATTTCTCCACCTAATAAACACCACAGGAATCCATAGAACTAGGTATCCACTATTTAAACACCAAGAGATTTCCAAGAGTACACAATGCCTCTAATTGCTAATTAGGAATATCTATTCCACGTGATTCTACCTTCTCAACACCACAACTTCACCTTTACTCCATGCTCAACATGCTTCCAAGCATGTGCTTTTGCTAGGTTTTCTATAGCGAGTTCACCCGCACTGATCTTGCACAATATCTCTTTTTTCTTTTATTATTGGGCTACCACCACACTTGAATCTTTTGTGTGCATTGTTGAACATCATTGCACTTTTTTTCTTTTCCACCTTTTCTATTGTGTTTTCACCAAATCCAACATATCCCACGAGAATGAGACTAGTTCGTCATTTTTCCCATACGCCACTTTAATGCCTGTACCAACTTTCCTTCAATTCAATAGGGAGATGGGTAGAAATTTAATGCAACTTTTAAGTTTGGTTATTTCCCCAAGAAATTCCCACACAACCTCTCCTCTTAAGCTTTGAATTAGTGTCCTCTTCTCATTCAAGTCATTTTTATATTTTTCACAATTATTTATAATTGCACTTGAAAATATTTACATAAGGGGGCAACCAAAAAGGGTTGTTATATGCTCATTGTCAATTTCTCAAGGTGATGAGTCCAATGAGATGTGGAGTGCCTAGCATGGGTACTTCCTAATGAGCATATTTAATATTGGAGATGATGTATATGCGTGTAGATGTTTGAATGACATGGAGAGATGTGATGGTGTTTGCATGATGTTCGAGTGTCACGAGTTCTTGTGGAGTTGACGCTACGATCATATTAGCTACCTAACTAGCTAATGACACAATGGCATCCAAAACATGACATTCTTACATGAGAATTTGCAAAGTCATAGGGTTTAGTTCTGTTAGAATATGAGAATTCTTCATAGGATTGATGCAATAGGGAGGTTTTTCGATGGTATGATGTGTCTGTTTGATGAGTAGTCTTCTTAAGGATGTGCTACCTTTGGTGATGGATGGTTTTCTAGGGGATGTTCATTTTTTAGGATGACAACATTTTCATTATTGGGGGAGGATGCCAAGCCCTTGATCTTAAGTTCCCATGAGCACCATGAGTTGAACGAGATGAGTCACGATGCGAGAGTGCCATTGCACATTTTGCGATAATATTTGCGACATTTTGGGTGTGCGACATGAAGAGTGCCTACAATTGGTGCCTTGAGTGAAATGAGCCTACACGAGACAAGAGAGGTGGCATGAGAGACACTCGAGTTAGCACAAGGTTTGCCCCTACAATGGTGCCTGAGTTGGCATGATCACACTGAAGTGGCCCCGTGGTGCTCGATTTGGAATGAGGTTTCCACCTGAACCGTAAGTGTCTGACATAAAACGAGCGTAGCCTATACAAGTCGGCCTAAGACCAATTGAAGTAGAATGAATCATTCCACACTCAAAATTTTGGGTTTCTTCGAGGATGGGTTTCTTAAACGGAGTTCAAATCCAAACTCCCCTTCGAAATACCATTACTCCTCAACCAACTTGCAAATATCCTTTTTAAAATTTGGTTTTACAACTACATCACTCATATTACCTATAGAAATCAAATTTCTAGCCAATCCTAGGATGTGCTTAACACTAAGGAGTGTTCTAATCCTTTCACCCATGAGCTTCAACTTAAATTTTCATCATCCTATGATTCTGGTTGTCTAGTCATCTCCTAGGAGAACATAGCCACCATCATACCTGCTATAGTCACAAAAACCACTCCCTATCAAGAACCATATGAAATGATGCCCCTAAGTTGACCATCTATGCCTCATGGTCTACATGTGTTCTTGAAGAAGCTAAGTACACATCCCTTTCTTGATTTAAGGGGTTTTTTTCTTATGTAGAAGGAGCAACATTAGATCCCTCCTCTTTTAGGCAAATTTGGATCTACACTCTTTCTTGTATTTTCATTCTTTTCCACATCCCCAACATATCTTTATGACTTTTCTTAGAGATTTAGATCCTCCTCTAGGTTTAGATCTCCCACTCGAGGAGTTATTTTTTTACTATTATGAGAGCATACTATTATAGATAATGCATATGTGTTATAATTTTCCATGATTTTTATCCTATCTTCTCCAATAACAAGGATGAAACTATGTTGTTGAAACCTAAAGTAGTTTCATTACTACCTATGACAACAATCAAACTATCCCATGAGTTTGGTAAAGAACACAAAAAATTAATACACTTATACTCATCTAAAATCTTGATATCAACAGATAATAGCTAATTTACCACAATATTGAAGGCATTTGTATGCTCTTTCTCCAGTATCCATCCTTCATCCTAAGGTTACATATCTTTTTTCAGAGGAACAATTTGTTCAAAAAGAACTTTGACTACATAACAAAGTCCCTAACTTGTTCCACAATGTCTTCGTTGCAGTTTCTCCTAAAACATTCAATAATATTGAATTTGAGAGACACAACCATATTGTGCTCATTGCCTTTTGATTCAATTTGGTTCAATCTTCTGTCAATATCCCAATTGGTGTAGTACCCAAATTGATTGCAATCCACTAAGTTTTGTCCACTAACAGGTCTTCCATCATGAGCTTCCACAACTCAAAACTTTACTCCTTGACTTTCTCGATCTCCATCTTCGAACTACTAATCATTTCCTTGCACCACAAGAATCGATTCCATAGATCTCTCATTGTAATAGGGTCTACCACAAGCTTGTGCCAAACCCCTTAGCCACAAAGTTGTCCCCTTGAAGTCAAAACTTCTCTTTTACTAAATGTAAATTTAACCATCTATATATGTAATGACAAACACACACATTAACATAGATCAAAATACAACAGTGTTTCCTTAATCAAAACTATAAAACCATGATCTCAACCACCATGTGCCATAAACCTTTAAGAGTGAAAACCATGGGCTGAAAATTGCCAAAAATAGATGCAAAATTTATCCAAAGTTTTTATTTTTTTCAAGGGAATTATGATCCAGGTGGATGTTGGTGGCCACCCACCTATCCCATTTGGACCCCCGCAATTGTCTCTTTTAGCTTTTTAGTTTTCTTAATTGCAGCACAATTTACTATTTTTAGCAGTTTTTCGGGTCTTGAACTTCCAGAGCCGTTTTGAGGCCCTAAACAATGTTTTTTGGGAAATCTGGGGGCAACATGGGTCCATAGACCAATATTGCCCTTCTCAAAGTGGTATTGCTCGGATAAATCACTATAATGAGCTATTGTATGCATCAAACAGAGATTGTATGCCAAAGTTACGACCCCGGGAAATTGATGTACCAATTTACCCAAACGGGGCCCACAATTTGGCGTTTCATCTTTTAGGGTTAGGTTTTGGGATGTTAAGTGTTTTCCATTGTTTCTCAACAATAAATAGGCCTTCGAGCCTCATTGTAACACAGTTTAGAGGCATGTAGCCGCCACATCTCTTCTCAGAGATAAGCTACCATCGCCCTAGTTGTTTATTTCGATTTTCTGTTTGTAAGCATATCTCAGTATTTTACATTAATGAAATGAAGTATTATTTCCACTGCATCTTTGTGTTTATGGTTATCTTTGTAATTTGTTGCGTTCCTATTTAAATCCAGATCAAATTCCCCCCTAACCCTCTGTCATTGTATAACGGGTAGAGACAACCATGCAAAGAATATAACACATACCCAAAAGACTCTCAAAACCATGCGATTTAATCTCATTAAGATTCTCAACCATATAATTAGACCTTCACTACTCTTAATTTTAATAATATGATTTTGGAAATAGCAATAGAAGAAAATCCACCTCCCCCGGTGTTTGATTTATACTTCATATTATTTTTATTGTTCATTATGTTTGATTATCTCAAAACAATAATAACATATTTTTTTTTGTTTATCCATATCTAGTTAGCAAGAAAGCAAGTTATAATAATTAAGCAGATATCATGTTATTGAAGGCGCTAGTTTATTTAGTGATATGTCTCCATTAAAAACTAATATACTATGTTTTACATGCAATATAAATTGACATACTCTTTTCAACTAAAATTATAATAATAATAGTAAGACTACTCATATAATATTATTGATGTAACCTTCCATGAGTAAAAGCACATAAACATTTTATGAATTTAAGGCATATACAAAATGAAGAAAATGATAATGCATTTAATTATTTGATTTTTGTCATCGAAATTGAAGTTATAATTTTAAATGGTTGACATTAATGTTTTTAAAATAAAAGTAAATTTGGTATTTTTAAATATTTTGAGTATAATTAGATGAGATGTAAGGTTAATATTTCATTTTATATAATTTTATTTGAAAATATATATATAATTTAAAATAAGGAGGATATTTTATTTTATATTATTATTTTAAAACAATTTAATTTTAATTTTTTTGATAAAAAAAGATTGAAGATTTATTTATTTTATTTTAAAGATTAATGAAAATGAATTTTCTCTGATGAAATAGTTATTTATAACTTTGTTTAAATTTATTTTAATTTTCTAAAAAGTTTGGTACTTTTAAGAATTTTGATCACTTTCAACACATAATAAATCTAGATTTAAAATGAATATATGTGTTATCATTGTGTGTATGATATTAAAAGTATTTAATAAAGTTGATATTGAAATATTTATATATAATTGATATGAAATATGTTTTTTAAATGCGAGATCTCAACTCAATGTGAATTATAAAAAGAAATTACACATCACCCATATAATGGGAAAAATTTTTCTTTAGAAGAAATATTTACTTTCAGTTGTTTTATACTTAAATATAACTATAAACTTTAAATTTAAAAAAATAAAAAAATAAAAAATTGAGTAATTGTCTGGATTTAATAAACCATTTTGGTATTAGTTGACATTAATAATCACGTGTGTGTATTATTTTCAATTACTATATCTATATATAAATAAAGATAAACTTGAGATGAAAATACCAATTTAAGTGGATATTAGAATATTTTATTTATGATTGAAATTGAAGTATTTTTTTAATAAATGTAATAGATCAAATCAATTAAAAATTCAAAAAACATCTATTCCATTAATCAAATAATGTGTGTATTATTTTCAATTACTATATCTATATATAAATAAAGATAAACTTGAGATGAAAATACCAATTTAAGTGGATATTAGAATATTTTATTTATGATTGAAATTGAAGTATTTTTTTAATAAATGTAATAGATCAAATCAATTAAAAATTCAAAAAACATCTATTCCATTAATCAAATAATGACGTATAAATACAATGATGCTATCTCAAGATAAAGAAACTATCTTGATCACACAATCAACTAGTTTAGTAAATCTCTCAACCAAACACTAAAATAGGAAGTATCTAGTTAGAGAATATCTCTCAATCTAACAACCTCCTAAAGAATAGGAACAAACTCCTCGAAATAATTATCATCTAAGAAGTAGGAGTTATCTACTCCAACAATTCATTAATGGCTACTTGTCGTAATCTTGATCAGATAAAGTATTCATTAATATTTTTTCCTCTGCAACATGATATACTGTGAACTTAAGCACTTCCTGATCAATAAAGTATATTTGTGATCCAACGTGGAATTTACAAATATTGTCAAAATATCTGATGTCCATATAAAGAAACAACCATCCACTAAAACGCATGAGTAAATAATTGTTGCAACCCCTAATCTACTAGGATGTCCTTCATGTACATGGTCCATTCAACCATCCTTGAATCACATATATTCATACATGTATGTGTGTTTTTAACTCCCCCCACATCGCCATCATCATCATCCTAGGTTTTACTGGCTTATTGATAACCATGTTTTGGGTTTTCTCAGCTTACTCTCAACCATGCTTTGGGTTTTCATGGCTTACCCTCAACCATGTTGTCAATGCGGCCACATGATTAGATTCCCAAGGAACAACAACAGTTTACAAGAAGCAAATTATTTTGGATAACCACAAACCATCACACCAAGTGGTTTCTAGTTGACCACAAACTTCACATATAAGTGACTTTGACTTATCACAAACCTTTCACTACAAAGCGTTTTTAGATTACCATGAACTACATGAGGGTACACATGCCGTATTAGACTTGCATCATTACCAACTTAAGTACATACTATTATTAGTTCCACTCATAGAGATACTAGGTATGTATATTTTCTTGGACCAATAGACTTGCTTACAAACACAATGTGTAACTCACATTACACTATAGTCTTGAGTGTATTCCAAAACACTCACAAACTTCCAATCACACAACTTTTACCTTCACTGTCCACCATCATCCAATGTCCACTACTATCATAACCAATATCCTCTGTTGTCATCTTCATTGCTACCACAATCACCATCATGACATATTCTTTTCTACTACCTTGAGGATGACATTTTTCACTTATGATTTCTTCACTATTGGATTTCTTTTTCTTTCTTTTGTATCTGCATGCATAGACTTTCTTTTGTTTGTTCTTGTACCTACATATAGTTGGATTATTACAAGAACTTATTGATCATTGATGTCCATATAAAAATAAATCCATTTACTGAGATACATGGATGTCATCTGCTATACTCGTAAGTTCTTTAGGAAAGTAGTCTTAATACAGGATGTATCAATCTTTGTTTTACATTCTCTATGTACTTTCCAATCAAGAATTATAGTGCACTACATGATAAATAGTTGATGGAGAAAAACATGTAGCTAGAAGTCCCTTCTAGCTAAAACATTACTTACAAAGCAGACTCAAGAATGAATTTACAACACTTTGTACCCATATGAAAGACTACAAAAATCTACAGGAGATACATAACACGATGGCAAAAATATTATCTTGTTCTTTCACAATTGTTCACATCATGGGTGTCTTCTCCCAAAGTCTCCTTCTTTGCTTTCTATCTTTGTCATCTCTTCATAATATATGGTAGTCAATGACTCCAAATAAAATTTATGTTTTGTGGGAACGTAAAGAACCATAGAACTCCCTTTAATAAATGTTGAGCATGGAATTCATTTTTTTTAATGCCACATGTTAGCTCCATCTTAAATATTAAAATAATTACACAACTTTAAGCTTCTGTGGTAGTTTTTTGGAGTAGCATGATCCGGATTATCCACAATATTATGTTTCTTATGTCGACGTTTCGAACCCCAAAGGGCGTACATAATAATGTGGATAATCTGGATCATGCTACTCCAAAAAACTACCACAGAAGCTTAAAGTCTAACATAATTTCCCTGTACAGAGGGGATACATGGAATGAGATCTGTCTTATTGAAATCTCAAGGATAAAGATTGAAAGAAGAACTACCGACCTGCAATTCCTGAAACATTGTAGAAACAATAAAATCATTCCTCCATTTGCCCAAGTAAAACACAGACTCTTTAGGTTTATATATATAAAAAATTCTAAGTTTTGTATATATACTCTGGTCGGAAAGTTCTTCTCTCAAAATAACTGTCATTCATATTCTATCAAATTTGGTCCCGAGGATGGACCCCCTTTAGGGTTCGAAACGTCGACAATAAGAAACATAATACTATGGATAATTTGGATCATGCTACTCCAAATTACACAACTTTCATACTTAAAAGCTATTAATGAAATATTTTATTTTGTAACTTTCAATTAATTTGTAAAAAAATTATTATTGAAATATCTTATTGAAAATGAATATTAGTATATCTTTTATTATTAATGATTTTTTTTGTTAGGTAATATGAGCCATGAGATGACTACTGCAATGAATATGTGGCTTGAGCAACTGTGATCCAAAGGCATCTAAGCTGTCAAAATCACCCACATTCAACTTGTGTCACACTAGCCCTTAACATGACTAAATTCTTGCCCATGAAATTTGGAACCAATAACTTTTTCAGAGTAAAGTATCTTAAAAAAAGACCATATCACCATCTATTCTATACTTTATAGACTATTTATTTATTTATTTCATGTACATCTTTATATTAAATATTAAAAATATTATCTATCCCATTTTTTATATAACAATCCAAAATATAAAAAAAAAAATTTAATATATATTATATATATATATATATATAATATATAAACATAACTTTGACCCCCACAACATTAACAAATACATCAAAAACATTAACAAATACAACTAACTGGAAAAAATATTATTTAAAATATATCAAACCTGATATGGATGGTGACAGGTAATTGCGTGCTGACTCAGCCAATCATTGCGTGATATGGATGGTGACGGGTAATTGCGTGCTGTCGCGCTTAGATAATGTCCCCGGGGAGCAAACCTGATATGGATGATGACAGGTAATTGCGTGCTGACTCAGCCAATACTATCCCTGACACACAAACAGGGATAACTTGTCTCCTGCAAATCACCCCAGATTTAGCATTCAAAAAATATTGCACAGTTCGATTATGTTTTTAATTATTGTCATAGTTTCAGATAGATATAATTGTATAGTAGGTACTGATTTGCGAGACTTAGTGTATAGTTTATAATCGCCAATTTTAACCTGAATTTGGTCTAAATAATCCTAACCACCTAACCAATTTCCCAAAATTATTCAAACCATTATCCTAAACTTCACATCAAAAATTTTAAATATAAAATTCCAACTTTGTGATAGATAAGGACCCTCTTTTGGTGGGGACATCTTTGAATGTTGAAAATGGCAAATGGAAAAGGACGCTTGATTGTCCACCAAAGAGCCCAATGGCTTTTGGACATGACTACATCCCACCATTATCAAGTTGCTTAAATTTTAAGTACTTTCGTGTGCCATTTAAATTAAAAAGTTGTAGAACATTATCCACTTGTGCCATTTAAATTAAAAAGTTGTAGAACATTATCCACTTGCTGGTGAGTAGTGTTTGTCAAGGGCACAAAAAAGTCTTCAACCTATCTATTTGTTATGATTAATTGATTCACAAATAAGATTTGAAAATTTCTTAAATACTTCTGCACGAAAGGAAGATTCAAAACATGGATTAGGCAACATGCATACATATTTAATAAATCCTTACAAATGAAGTATTAATATTATACGAAAGTGGTGATGAAGTATTAGTATTATGGGAAAGTTGTGATGAGAATTAATTAGTTTAGATTCATTTTAATTCTAGATCTACAAAGAGTTGAGAGAAATCAAATTCCTTTTCATTCTAAAATAAGTTTGCATATTGATCCCTCTCGACACTTGACATATCTA
The DNA here is from genome assembly GCA_000404065.3 of Pinus taeda. Classification (NCBI taxonomy): domain Eukaryota; kingdom Viridiplantae; phylum Streptophyta; class Pinopsida; order Pinales; family Pinaceae; genus Pinus; species Pinus taeda. Next base: position 31,720 of record APFE030491615.1, on the reverse strand, counting down.
GAATTAAGATAGATCTACACTCGTTATATATATACACAGACACATAGATAAGAATACTATGGAAAAACCATGGGTTGTCAAAATCTAGAGCTAGGAAACTACTAACGGTAAATTGAGTAATTTACTTTACTT
>APFE030491615.1:0-30216 GCA_000404065.3 Pinus taeda | reverse complement strand
TATTATAATTAATACAATATCAAAATTAGTATAAATTTATTTTGAAATAAAGAAGTTTTTAAAATTATAAATCATTTAGTAATACGTTGTATGGACTTATTTTGGAAAAGAAGACTAGCTTTTGGCTTGAAAGCCATGGTAAAAGGGCTCAAGGGCAATCTAGGTTTAGGAGACATCAATCAATCGTTAACCATATTGTTACTCTTAGGATCATTACAAAGGAATGTCACAATAATAAAATTGATCCCTTCTGTTATTTTGTTGACTTTACCAAAGCTTTTCACACCATTCCTAGTGGAACGATATGGAAGAGGCTAGAAGAAATAATGGTTCTGCTCGAGTTGAGGATTGTTGTGAATAAGTTGTAGGAGAATATTAATTTTAATCTTAGGACCATCGAGGGTTGGTCGGAATAAAGTATATGAAATATCAGAGTCAAGCAAGGGTGTCCCTTATCCCCTACCCATTTTGGCATATACCTTGATAAGCTAGAAGGGCATTTGGAAGATGCAGGGTGTGATGGCCCCACACATATTGGTATGCTCATAGTCTCCTTTATGTTGATGATATTGTTCTTTTGGTAAGGAACCATGATGATCTTGACAAGAAATTAAGAATTTTCCTAGATTTCTACTCTAAGATGGACATGACTATCAATACCGACAAGACTACAATCATGATAATTAAATCCAAAAAGATCACCTATGATAATTTCATTTATGATAATAAATACTTGGAGAAAGTTCCTTCATACAAATATCTAGGAAGTGGCATACATCATCAACTCAATTGGAATTATCTCATTGATAAAATGATAAATGGAGGATGGAAAGTTTACTATGGGCTTGAAAACAATTCCAAATCAACAAATCTTTGGATTTGGAAAAAAAAAAAAAAACCTCTTTAAGACTCTCGTCGCCCCTGTTATTTTATATAGATGTGAAGTTTGGGGTTGCAATATATCTAGAGGGTTGTGGAGGAAGATTGAGAAAATCCAAAAACAATGTATATCCTACAATTTTAAGAGTAAAGGAAATACTCCCTACCTTATCCTATTGATTGAAGTTAGTTTTTCCCCCATTAAAAGCATGGTTATGGCTAGGTATCTCATGTATAAGAAGACGTTATCTAGCAGGGAAGCCAAGAGGTTTCACAAAATTGTTTCTAACTCTAGCCAAAACCCCCACCTTTGGTTCAAGCGAGGACGACATAAGGATGCCTAGCCTTGGCTAGACCACTAAGGGATAAAGGAGGAGATCATCTTGAAGAATAAGGATAATATTAAAAATATTATTACTTCCAAATTTAAGGATAAGTTGTGGGGCAATAAAGGGTTAGAGGGGAAAAGGAAACTAAGATATTATAAGGAGGTGATCAACCCCAATCTTGAAAACCATAATTATCTATCTGTCTTGACTAGTGTCAAGAAGAAAATAAGCAATGCTAATATAAGAAATAAATCTCGTGAGTTTGAAAGTGAAATTGGGCATTGGTCAATTCTCAAAATGTCATAGGATGAAAGAGTCTATCACCTATGTGATACTAAGAGGATTGAAGATGAAAAACACTTTCTCTTGGATTTCTCAGCTTTTATTCACATCCATTCTAAATTTCAAAACATTTGTCACACTACCAACATTTTTTACTTGTTAAATCAACATAACTATGGAGATTCGGGAACAATTTTCTCGCTTCTTTTCTAGTATATAATAAAATGTTAAAGAATTTCAATTAATATCTTACCTTCTTAAAGTCATGTAGACCATATCGGTCTTTTTGGACGTTAATTATCATCATCATCACCACTAAATTATTTTAATTTTAATTAATAAATAAATAAATTTATCTAATTTTATAATACAAAATATGCACACTAAGAAATATGTTTTCTTTTTTTAAGTTGACATTCCTTCTTGAGAAGCTAAATTTAAATTTTTCATTAAATTTTTAATAAAAATTAGTTTATTATTTTTATTTTGAAAAAAATCGAATTTTAAAATTATATAATTACATTGATAGGTGTGTTTATTTTGGAATAGTGTAATATTTTTTTCTAATCCTCAAGTTTTATAATGTAATTAAAGGGTGATAATTCTTGAGAGCCAACATGGCTATATTTCCAAGATTTTTTGATGTAAATATTTGTTAATTTAATTATGAACTACTAAAGCTGAAGAAGAAGGTCCATCCTACATGAATCTCATTGTCTAGAAATATAGGTTGCTTAGGAAGCCTATAAGGAAGATTAGTAAGTTTCCAATCTTCCCTAAATTTAATGTTTTGACCCCTTATGTTCTTGTTGAGCTACCAATTACCAAAAGAAGTTATGAGAGAATGGGGGAAAAGGTATTGGAGTCACACAAGCATGGGTTGCATACCGCATGGCAACCCTAGTTGACTCTACAACACGAGAAGAGAACATTGAACCCCTCCTACGTGAAGCAACACTCATGGGAAAAATATGTTAGTTTTTGTGTTTTGGAGGTAGAGTTGGAGAATGGTGGCAAATGGAGAGCAGAGTTCCAAATAGTGTGAAAACACCATAATTCTATAACCATACAAACTCGCATTTAATAAATAGACCACAAAGTCCTGGCTTGAGTTGTTATAGTTGAGGAAACCAATGAGAGAGATCTCCACTTGATTCGGGAAGAACGAGAAGAACTCAATCCTTTTGATTATGTTCGTGCACGCGAAGCACTAGAAAGAGGGAGGATTGTTGAGGAAACCATAAGAAGCGGCAAAGGGATCTCCATTTTTGTTTTCCATGCCCTCAGTAGCCATACTTTGCTATGTATTCAACCAAAACTCAATTCTTGAGAAGTGGTATCTTTGTTTCCATCCAATGAAGGAGATTGGCCTTCATTTTCTATCCCTAAATTGATATTTTGTGTAATACCCTGAGTGAACCATCCCTCGTACATCAAATATGGCTCGGGTGTGGCCATCTACAAGAAATTTGTAGCGTAGTTATGCTTACGTTGGGTGGAGAGCGACAGTCCCTTATTTAGTTTCCAACATAATTAAATGGAACAAATAAGTGTATCTTCCTCCTATATTTATGAAATGTTAATGTTACTCAAGTATATATGTTGAGATGATATGCTAGATTCACTGTATATGTGTGCAAATAGTAGGTTGAAGGCCATTATGATGCTATATTGAATAAGTATGAATAACAATGAGCTTAAAAATTGACCCAACTTGCTTGAACATTGAATGACAAATTCCTTTATGAATGTTGCATGCTAATGAAGCCTTTCTCTTATGCTAATTTAGATCATTGTACATTGTATGTTCACAAAATGGAGAGATTTCCATGGTTGCAATGGTTGTATTTATCTAATGTCATGAATTCTCCCTAGCTAAAGTTGTTGGGATATTTTTTTAAGGTGATGGTTTTATCAACAACAAAATTGGATAGAATTCCCAAGTCCTTTTAGAAAATTTTGGACTTTGATGTAATACCCTCCTCCCACATTTACCCAAGTTAACCGGTCTGCTAGGGTAAACATGTGACGAGAGGCTATTATGATGTGATTTAAATCCCCATGTACATTTAAGTAAATGGAACCAATGAAACAAGACCATTATGGCCTTCCACACATGTTACAGAACCTTTAGGAGCCAACCAACCCTTCCAGGTGATCAACCTCTGAGACAACTTGACATTTCACTTTTTTGGACCCTCATCCACTCCCATGACAAGACATGCATGTGATTGAGGCCTTCCAGTTGCTCCCACGACAAGGCATGCCAACAAATATGGACTATTTCAATCAGTTCTAAGCCAACGACCCTAGATTATGTGCCACTTTTTCAGGGCCAAGGCTCAGGACACTGCCCAGAACTTCATGAAAATTTCAGAAATGATAAATAACAATGGAATAAGGACACTAGTGAAATTATTGGTATAAGTACTTAATATGACCCCTATTGTCCATGATAAGAATTTCGTCAAACATGTCACAAATATGTAATCTACAAGTCATAACAACATATCTGAGCATAGGGGTCTCATACTTAACTGAGATTCATAAGGAAGCATTGATTCCTTATCGCAATAGTTGCATTATCATATGTTAGGTCATATATTCATTGTTCATTATTTTTCTAATCAAAACATGATGAGAGCCATACATTAAGACTATCATAAAACATCCTCTTAACCAACAAATATTCAACATAAATAACAAAGATATATTAGCCATAAAAACCACATATGAATAAGCATATTTACCCATAAAATACAAGAGGAAATGAGCTCTTATTAACATATGAAAAATACAACCAAGTCTAGCACTTCCACATACCACCCGACCATAGATTGGTTGAACCAAATATTTCTTTCAACCAATCACCCTTGTGCCATATTCCAAGCATGAATGTGGGATCTCATGGAAAAATTCAAACAAAACTGAATTGGGGCTTCCATAGGCCAAGCCACCTCAACCCTCAACTAGTGATTCCACCTCATTGTCAGACATCAATAACCATCGCCAAATTGATCTCTACCCAAGTTTTCCAGGGCTCTAGAGTGTTTATTTTGACTAGGGCTTACAGGACTCGTAACTCAACTCACCAAGGGATTCCAGAGAGTTTTTCTAACCAAGGCTTCTAGGACTAGTAACTCAACCCAAGCTGTTATGGGGCTTCCAGAGTGTTTGTCCAACTAAGGCTTCCAGGAACTAGTAACTCAACCCACAACCAAAGGAGCATGAGAGGCAACCATAAAACAAAAGGAAAGACACCCACAGTACCATGGATATCCAGTAAATGGCAAGGCTAGGCAAATCCATTGTTAATCTAGGAAATCCTCCATGCTAATGACAAATCACAACCAAGAAACCACATGCATGCCAAAACTATCAAAGAAATCATACATGCAACTCAGTACATGCAAGAAAAACCCACTGTATTTGTTGATCCTGATTTCCTCTTGCTCTTTCTTTCTCTTCCTTTTCTTTCTTGCTCCAAATCCCAATTATGCCACACTCCTCCAAGATTGCTCCAAGAAAACTCTAAGTGTCCAAGAGTATGAGAGAGAGAGAGTAGAAAATGAGAGCTCCAAAATTGAACTAACAAAAAGCTAACACTGACAAAAGACATGAACTAATCCTCATAAACTTTTTCTATCAGTGAGGCCTATATTTTCTTCAATTTCCTCCTCACATGCAATATGTGACCTTTCACCTTCCTTTTCTCCTAATTTACAATATTTTCATAAATAAATGCCAAATAATGTCTCTTTCCTTTCCAAAGCCTCTTCTATTGCCTTTTCCAATTTACTTAGCCAAATAAGCCAAAAGTGACACCCACTAGGATTTTTTTCCCACCTTTAAGCTTGGAATGTGTCCCATGATCTTGGCCTTATATATTTTTTTACATGAATTTTTAACCAGGACTATTACAGAACCTCCCCCTTGGGGGAACAACGTCCTCGATGTTCAATGACACCTATAAATTAACAAACCGCTGAAAACAAAACATACTTCCCATGGAGCTTTATAACCGAGCTTGTTGCAACATTTACAATGACATCCTGCTAAAACATGACAAACATATCATTTACTGGAGCTTTATAACACAACTCATTATGATATTTACAATAACCACCACATATACTTATGCACATTTGCTTCAACCAGTGAATAATCATACTGTCTATGGAGCTTTATAATTCTAACTCGATACAATATTTACAATGATATACACATATGTACATTTTCTCAACCAACAAATAAAAGGATACAATGCTTGTATCAACAACAATGGAATCCATAGGCTTACACCTCCACCCTCAAAGTAATACCAGGATTCACCTCCTTCCTAGGAAGTCTAGAATCCACTGTCAAAGTCATATCTACATCCAATGTCCAATGCTACAATCCCATGCCACCATTCTCTCAGTGAACAATTACCGACTCATTGTTCTAGGGCACACTCCCAAAGTGCTTCTTGTTCCATCTGGAAATGCTAATGACCAAAACAAATCAATTCTCGACCTTCCCTTCTATGCTACACAGTCCCTCGGGCAATCTGGTCACCCCCTTTTGTGCAGTCACACACCTTCCAAGTTCTGTGGGCATCCCCTTCTCTGCTACATATTCCCTCGAGTGACCCCTCCCTTGGTAAGGTTTCCTCGCATCAGAAGTCCAAAAAAGGGCACATGCCTACCTCAAACCCGTCATACCAATCATAGCATGCTCATGGAAATCAATGGACACTATTGGGTACCAGTGTCCCACAATAGCCCTGCTCCTAAAGTGCTTTACTAGCATATTGTTGCATGTTCCAATTCCTTTCATTGATGCTGCTAATTCTTGCATTCGGTTTCAATCACCCAACTGGGAATTTTCATGCTTCCCTATACCAAGCACATAAATGTCATTATATTTAAAATAAATTGAAATAATTCACATCATAGCTCATCAATAAGGTACACTTTCAATTATGTTCACTTCTTGTCACAACAAGTCAAACTATCTCTTGACCAAATCATCATGTATAAACATATCTCATCTGGTTAGCTCAAAACACAACCATCATAATCAAAATCATAAATCACATGTAACCATCATAAACCAAATTCATAGATCACATGTAATAATCACAAGTCATAATCATATATCACATACATAATAAAATTGAAATGAAATATTAATACTTATCCTTTAATTTATTATTTTGCTTCTACCTTTATCCTTTGTCCTTTCCGTATGCACATCAGATTCGTTGCCACATCTAGCAAGAACCCAGTGCTTATCTTCTCTTCAATCATGTACACATACATACAATGTACATCACACACATACACCCACATACAATGTACAATACAACTATACTTACACTTGCACCCAATGTACAACACAACACAATACATACACCTACATCTAGTGTACAACTAAGTACACATACGTGATCATAGTACAACACAACAAATACACATGTCACAATGCCACGACTACATAATGCACATACATAGTACCGCATGTACACAACACAACATGTACGACATGCACACAATACCACATTTACACCAGTACCACATGTACAACATGTACACGGTACCACATGTGCATAGCACCATCTACACAATGTGTACACAACATCACATGTACACGACACCACCTGCACAATGTGTACATAGTGCCACAGGTACATCACACCATATGTACAATGTGTACACAACACCACATGCATGACATGTAACAAAATCACATGTACACAACACCACATGTGTGACATGTACACAACACCACTTTTACAATCATGCACACAACACCATATGTACATAGCAGCACATGTACAACATGCACACAACACCATATGTTCATAGCATACATATACAACATATGCATAGCACCATATGTACACAACACCACATATCCAACATGTGCACAACATCATATGCACATGACACTGCATATCCAACATGTGCACAGTATGATATGTACACAACACCACATATCCAACATGTACATAGTACTATCTATACCCAACATTGCATATGCAATATACACACAACACCATAGGTACAATCATTGAATATACAATATGCACAACATATACACAACAATAGCACTACACATTCAAAACCACACTGTCTCTACCAAGAAACCTTGTTTCCAATGTCTCCCTTCCATCCATTCTTATCCTAGCATGCCAAAAATCATGTTGTTTTCATTCCGTTGATGTATCTCTCACCATTACTTGCCCATAACATAAACATAGAAATAATATAAACACATAATATCAACTCATATCCACATGATACTAACCTCATAAATTTTTCAAAGCTACTCTTCCCACTTCATTCCCCATAAGACTAGGAATCTCTTCATGCCATTCACTTGCATAAGAAATCATTCCTCCATAAGAATGATCCTGACGACCTTTTCATACAATGACATACATACATACATATATATAAACATTAGCATAAAACAATCATGATCTCTGACGACCCTGTTAGACAACGACATACATACATACATGTATACATATAAGGACATCAACATAATCATGATCACAGCATAATTACCAAATAACATAATGTCAAGGTTAAGATAACTTCCTTTATCAGTGCACAACATGCACAAAATTGAGAACAATCGTTCCCAACATAGCTAAGGTATTTGATGTCATAGATTCATTCAATTTACCTTTCTTGATTACCTTCCTCATGACTGTCCTACCACCCTCCATTTACACCAATGGACTCAACCAATCCAACTGGTTGTCATACTCTTACCTTTGGATTCCCTTTACACATGCACCAAGCTTCATCCAGGTCTTACATTACCTGTTGAGTTTCATTTAGCTCCCTTAAGCTCCATTAACTTCCTCCTTACCAAACCAATTCCCAAGACTCAAAACATAAAAGACAAGAACAAAATAAAACAAGAAGAACACCATAAAAAAACCAATAACAATATGACACCACAGACAAATTGGCATGGCCATGCACCAAATATAAACAAAACTACCAATCAAGTGCAAACAAATCTCAAAAGACCAAAAGCACAAACATAAAAACAAACACCATGACTCAACCCCATGGATTACCAATGCTTCCAAGGGAAATTCAACCTAAACCTTCTTCAAGATTTCATGACAGTCTCTTTTGCCATGCAATCCCTGCATTACATTGCCATAAACACATAGTTGTCAGTGTATAAATAAATATAACAATACATTGGTTACCTTACTTTGTTGTGCCCAATATGTTGACCTGTAACTTAAGTCATACATATATCATCTCTCAAGGGACTCCAATTCTCTTGACAAATCTAGCTACACCTAGAAACAAATTGTTATACATTTCAATTACATGTTCATGAATATAGTACATATCCACATAGTGTTAGACAAAATAAAAGTTAAGAAGAATTATCGCTTCCATGGAAAGAACTCATTCATTTGGAATTGCGGTTTCCAAACATTGCAAAAAGAATTCTTACCCAATTCCTTCCTTTTACCTTTTTCCTTACTACAATTGAGTCTTACTATGTACTGTCACATCACCCAACTATTAGTTATATAAACACACAAACTATTACCTTGTCATGCTAATACCAAGCATGTCATCCTACAACTGTTTACACATGTCATTCACCTATTCCAAATATCAAGATATCATATATATTAATTTGAAATCAACATTTACCAAGACTAACATCCATGTCATAATCAACAACCAACTCACAACCATAGTCATAATACTACAACTATCACCTACTTCCACTCAAGTGTGTGTGTGTGTGTATCAGTTGTCTCAACACATAATGTGTTAGTGCAACCATCTTAAACAAGATCATTTCTTCATGCAATATTATAGACACATACTCATATCATCCAATTAATCAAACATTCAAACAATAGATAGAAAACATAATACACACCAAACACCGAAACACCAAATAGACAACATAATCAACCATTCAAACACCAAGTAGATGACATAAGCAAACTCATACCTTAATGTATCTCAGGGGAGGCTATCTTGTCTTCACAATCAATCTAGATTAGCATGAATAACTTCACAAGATATTAACTCAAACATAAATAAGGTCATGATATCCATAAAATTAACTAGCTAACATGTTCATATAATAAACTCATAAACAATTTTCATTTATGCATAAAAATCACATATTCTTAATCAGTTTAGATTAGTACAACACAATATCACAAATAAGTCAACTCATACCTGAATGTCATAACCCAAACCATCTGCATAGGCCAATCCAAATCAACATGATACATGTAACATCAAGATCTTAGTTGCTATGACCATAACCATTACGCATATGACCACAATGCATATAACAACAAGTTACTATCCTTTATGACTAACCAACACATGTACATGTGATCGCACTGATCAACTAGCATGTATCATACATGTAACCATAATAATAATAGGATGGCAGGCATATAAGTAACCCTAATTCTTATAACAATCATTAACCACAAACCTGAATGCCAAACATAGAAACCTGTATGATGATCTTCTCTTACCCGGAAGTCTAATTTCGTAACCTCACTTTGATGGTCTGCATCTCCTGCTCTATCTCAAGCAACACATCAACATCATAGCATACCAACAACATAATGATGACATAAAATGCATACAATGACTTCATGCATGGAAACCACGCCCACAATAACACATGCATAACAACATATAGGTGTTGACATGCGTAACAAATGCATGTACAACCAACATGCATTCATGACAAACACATACTAACAATATCATCAATTTCCACATGGCGACACAACGAAAACAATGACCACCACCATGCATACACAACATGCACATAGACCACAAACATAAGGAACACATATGCAACGGACATGTATGCATGACAAACACATTCCCCCCATCTAGTCTAAGGGGTGAACCATGCTTTGACACCACTTTATAACACCCTCCTTCCACATTACCCAAGTTAATTGGTCCGCTGGGGTAAACATGTGATGAGAAGCTATTATGACGTGATTCAACTCCCCATGTATGGTTAAGGAAGTGGAACCGATAAAAAAAAAAACCATTTTGACCTTCCACACATGCTATAGAACCTTTAGGAGCCAACCAAACCTTTCAGGGGACCAACCCCTGAGACAACTTGACATTTCATTGATATGGACCCTTAGCCACTCCCATGACAAGCCATGCATGTGACTGAGGCCTCCTAGTCACTCTCACAACAAGGCATGCCAACAACTGTGGAATTTTTAAGCTAGTTTTGAGTTACCGACCCCATATTTTGTGCCACTTTTTCAGGGCCAAGGCTTAGGATACTGCCCATAACTTCATGAAACTTTCAGAAATGATAAATAACAATGGAATAAGGCTATTAATGTAATTATTGGTACAAGTACTTGATCTGACCCCTACTAGCCATGATAGGCATTTCGTAAACACATGTCACAAATATGTAATCTATAGGTCATAACAATAGATCTGAGCATAGGGGTTTCATACTTATTTGATATTCATAAGGAAGCATTCATACCTTATCACAATAGTTGCATTATCATCTATTAGGTCATATTCATTGTTCGTTCTTTTGCTAATCAAAACATGATGAGAGCCATATATCAAGATGGTCATAAAACATCCTCTTAACTAGCATATATTTAATAGAAATACCACATATATATCAGCCGTAAAACCCAAATATGGACAAGTATATTTACCCATCAGATACAAGAGGAAATGAGCTATTATTAACATATGCAAAATGTAACCAAGTCTGGGACTTCCACATACCACTCGACCATAGATTGACTGAACCAAATATTTCTTTCAGTCAATCACCTCCGTGCCATATTCCAAGCATGAATGTTGGATCTTATGGAAACATTCAAACAAAAATGAATCAAGGCTTCCAAAGGCCAAGTCATCTCAACCCCCAACCATTGCTTCCACCTCATGGTCGGTCATCACTAACCATCACCAGATTGGTCTCTACCCAAGTTGTCTAGGGCTCCAGAGTGTTTATTCCAACTAGGGCTTCCAGGACTAGTAACTCAACCCACAATTGATTCCAGGCTTCCAGAGCATTTTTCCAACCAAGTCTTCTAGGACTTGTAATTCAACCCACCAAGGGCTTCCAAAGTGTTTGTCCAACCAAGGCTTCTAGGACTAGTAACTCAACCCAATTTGTTACAAGGTTACCAGAGTGTTTGTCCAACCAAGGCTTTTAGGAACTATTAACTCAACCGACAACCAAAGGAACATGAGAACCAACATTAAAGAAAAAGGAAAGAAACCCACAACAACATGACTATCCAGGAAATGAAAAGGCTAGGAAAATACACCATCAATCTAGGCAATCCTCCATGCCAATGTCATAACTAAGAAACCACATGCATATGCCATGCATGCCAAAACTAGCAAGGAAATGATACATACAACTCAGTACTTGCAAGAAAAACTCGTTGTAGCTACTAATCTTGATGTCCTCTTATGCTTTCTTGCTCTTCACTTTCCTTCTTTCTCCAAATCCCAAGTATGCTACACTCCTCCAAGAGTGCTCCAAGAAAACTCTGTGTCCAAGAGTATCAGAGAGAGAGTAGAAAATGAGAGCTCCAAAACTGAACTGACAAAAAGCTAACACTGAAAAAATCCATGAACTGATCCGCAAAAGCCTTTTTATCAATAAGGCCTCTATTTTCTTCAATTTCCATTATTTTCCTTCAATTTCCTCCTCAAATGCAACTTGTGACCTTTCACCTTCTTTTTCTCCTAATTTCTAGTATTTTCATAAATAAATGCCAAATAATGCCTCTTTCCTTTCCAAAGCCTTCGCCATTGCCTTTGTCAATTTCCTTAGCCATAATAAACCATAAGTGACACCCACTAGGATGTTTTTCCCACATTTTAGCTTAGAATACATGTCCCATGATGTTGGTCTTATATTTTTTTTTTACATGAATTTTTAACCAGGGTTGTTACATTTGAGCCAACGGAAAATTTCGGGTTTGACACTTGTATTCCCATGCTATCAAAACTACATATTTCTATCGGTTTGAAATAAAACTTGTGAAGGTTGAATGTTGATGAGTTGAAACCTGTGCAAGTAAACAATCATATGAGTTACATTTCTATAAGTTATACAAGATATTTATTTACTATAGTCTTATGAGAAATTCCTTTCTAGATATTTTTTTGATTCATTAATTTGTTAATAGAAATCAGGATAGTATTTTTGTCTAAGTGATTCCTCACATGTTACAAAAATGTTTCATATTTATATATAATTGAATGCAATATTGAATTTCTTCTAATTTGCTTCAACAATCATCTTCTTTCTTACATCTACTTATTCATGATTTATTTTATGCTTCTAGTTAGGATAGACAAATAAATAAATAGATTAAGTGAGTATGAATATTTAAAAAGTGTTTTTTTAAAGACTTTTTAGGAAACATTAAGTTTGCGAGAGGGAATCGGTGAAATAAATAGACCAATAAAGCATCACAAGTTAAGAGTGTGGAAAAACATGTTATAGCAGACGCCCCCTAATGCATAAGGTTAGAAGGGTGGATGATGGCCAATATCATGTCGTTGAGACCAATAGTCAATACTATTGGCTCACGCACATGCATGTTAATAAAGTTCCTTGCTAACAAAATTCAAGTCTTGGTTCGACAAACATAATCCTTTGTTAAAAACTCCACACATTTTATTGAAGTCATCAATGATATAAGATCATATGAGGAGGATATTCTTTGAGTTTTGATGCAGTTTCTCTTTTAACAAAGATTTTGATAGATTATTCGATAAAATCCATTAGTGAAATAATTAATGAGGACACAACACAACTAGTGAAAGTTTGCTTGAAATATACATACTTTAGTTTTTAAGGAGGTATTTATGAAAAAATTGAGGGTGTAGCACTTTGTTTCCTATAATTTCCAAGTTATACTTGGAGACGTTTGAAAACAAGTTATTGATCCCTACCCTCTTAAACCCAAAATCTGGGGAAGATATGCTGATGTTACCCACATAATTTGGCCACATGAGAGAGAGAGACTTTAACAAGATTCCTAAAGCACCTAATAGTTAATCTAAAATCCTAAAGTTCATTGTGGAAATCGAAGAAACTAAAAACATACCTTTCATAAATTCCCTAATAACCAAAACGAATGACAAATATTTATCACATCAAGCCTATTGAAAAAGGAGTCATATAGATTATTACTTGTATGTGAACTCTCATCACCACCCAACTCAGAAATGTGTTGTCATCAATACTTTGGTCACTTGAGCCTTAAATATTAAATGATGAACACATTTAGCATGAATTGAAGCACCTAGAAAATGTATTCAAAATAAATGGGTGTAATTAAAATCAATTTGAGATTGTTTTTTTAAGAATGACGAGAAGACTTAGTTATAGAAACATTGATGAAAATAGGGCGAAGAAGTTTATAAGCTTTCTTTACATAACAGTTACAACAAACAAGATTGTGAAAATTCAGAGTAAGGAAAACATTAAGGTCTTTTTCACCCCTTAACAAAATCAAGAAACTATTGGATCGTTTGAAAGATGCTATCAACCCAAGAAAATAAAAATGTGTATATTTAATCCCATGTTCTCATGGCAAGCATTATATTGGTGAAACCAAGAGATCATTTCTTGTAAGTTTAAGTTAGTATTGCATGGACTAGAGGCATAATAGAATCATAAGATCAACTCTAACTGAACATTCCCATGATACTATTGGTCACCATGTATGTGTTAAAAAAAAGCAAAGATTATTGCAAGAATGGGCCACTATGGAAAATGAAAAATATTGGAGGCCATGGAAATTGAGTTAAATATGAATATCCTAAATAGAGATTATGGTTTAATACTAAGCAAAATGTGGAATCCTACCCTTCAAAGGCTTAAATAATAATAATAATAATTTCAGACAATAACAATTTCAACATTAACATCTAGCATATTAAGAAGATGATGATGATGATAATAATAATAATAATAGTAATAATTATGCCATAAGGCATTTCCCTTTGAAAACAACTTGCCCAGTTGCCACTTTGCACCTTTTGAGACCTTCGATCTTGTGTGTTAGACAATTGAAATATTATCAGTCGTTCGATGCGAATGTTGGTTGGTTAGGGTGAGTTATGGTTAGTTTGGGTTATTTTAGTTGCCAACGTTACATATTTCGATTTTATACGGAGGAGAGAACAACATACCTTCCAAAAACCTGCAACGTTCGCTAGCCTCCGCGCCACTGCGATGTTCAGTGCTGTTCTTGCTAGTCTTTCAATCTACTGATCAAGGTTTTTTAATATTAAACACTAGTAATTAATTATCGTTTCTCTGTGTGTAGGATTTTGTTGTCATTATACTGTGGACTGTCGTTCTCGTCAGCCGTTCAATATATCAATCAAGGTTATTTAATATTAAACACTAGTAATTAATTAATGTTGTTGTGTGTGTAGGATGTTCTTGTCATTATATTGTGGATTAACACATTCTTTCATTTATCCACGATTTTATTTTTTTATCCATGTTGATCCATCATCTAGTATGCCATGTTCATTGTTGTAATTTATATATATTTCTTCTTGAAACACTTATGGCCCTTTCCATATGTAATATCACTCAGTTACGTGGATAATGCGTAGGAATTTTATTTTTACTATAGTAAAAGACTCATTGGAAATTATGATTGTTATGTATATAAATAAATAAATGTGAGACAAGATTCCGGTGCTCAAACAATTAAGACAATTAAGGGCTGGCAATTAGTTGCCCGACTCCTCTTAATTAGTTGCATGATTCCTCTCTCTAGGGAAAAAAATGTAAAAATGGAAATGTTTGTATTAAATGAAATAAAACCCACTGGTTAGCTCTACGAAAGAGAATCTGAACCAGGAGAGTCTAACTCTGCATAACACTCTACATTGTTCATGCACATTACACATTAAATAGAAATCATGGTTTTAGGGAAGTTAGAACAACATCCTAAGAAAAAGAAACTAATTCCTATCTTGAGGTTACGTGAACCAACTCTACCTATTCTAGGATATTCTCCATTATCTTCAACACTCCCCCTTAATGGAGAATGGGTTCACAAATATGCCTAACATCTCCCTAAACATTTGAAACTTAACTTTTCCAAGAGGCTTAGTGAAAATGTCAACAACATTATCACATGTATTACAATATTCCAAATGGATTTCTTTGGATTGCACTTTCTCTTTGACAAAGTGGAATTGTGTATCAATATGTTTAGTGTTTTTGTGAAACACAGGATTATTGGCAAGTTTGATTGAACTCTGATTGTCGCATTTGATTATTGTTGCATCTATCTGTTCTTCCCCAACATCCTGGAGAAGTACCAAACTGCCTCACACGTTGTTGCACACATGGCTTGATACTCTACTTCCACTAAGGACAAGGAGACTGTGTTCTGCCTCTTGTTGCTCCAAGTGATCACCCTGGATCCAATGTTGAATGCATAACCTGTTATATATTTGCAATCATCTACATTTCCAGCCCAATCTGAATCTGGAAATCCTGCCAATCTAACATTAGAGGAGTTAGTGTAAATAATACCATAATCTACAGTACCTTGTAGATACTTCAAAACACTTTTCGCTGCATTCCAATGGCTTTGAAGTGGCTTAGACATAAATTGACTTAGCACACTGACTGCATAAGCCAAATCAGGTTTGGTGGTGGTTAGGTAGATCAGACTCCTAACCAACTATCTGTAAAGTGCTGCATCCGCCGCTTTTGAGCCATCCTCACACTGCAGTTTGATGTTCTATTGCAATGGTACCTGTGCAAGCTTACACTAATCCATACTAAACTTTTCTAATAGGCCTTTGACATACTTTGCTTGGGACATAAATGCTTGACATGAAACTCTCCAGATCTCAAGACCTAAACAATATTCGAGTTCACCGAGATGTTTCATTTCAAGAATCTGTGACATCTGTTGCTTGATTTCATCTATTAGATATGTAGCATCACCTGTAATGATCAAATAATCTACATACAAAGAAATCAATACTACGCGCCCTTGTTCGTCTTTCATGGTGTAAAGATTAGGGTTATTTTTACTTCTATTATAGCCAACTTGCAAAAAAAATGAATCAATCTTTTCATACCAAGACCTGGGAGCTTATTTTAGTCCATAAAGTGCTTTCTTCAATCTACAGACTAAATGTTCTTTTCCTTTCTGGACAAACCCTTCCGGTTGCTCTAGATAAACCTCTTCTTTTAGTTCTCCATTAAAAAATGCAGACTTTACATCTAGTTGGTGCATCATCCAATGTTTCATAGTAGCTAAAGTGATTAACATTTTGATAGTGTTCAATTTAGCTACAGGGGAGAAAGTTTCTTCATAGTCTATCCATTCTTTTTGTGAGTACCCCTTTGCTACCAACCTAGCTTTTAGTTTTTCTATGGTTCCATCTTTATTAATCTTCGGTTTATATAACCATTTACAACCTATGGTTTGTTTTCCTCTAGGAATTTTAACCAATTCCCAAGTGCTATTTCTGATTATTGAATCATATTCTTGTTCCATGGCTGTTTTCCATTCACTACATTCATTTGCTTCTTTATAACTAGAAGGTTCAACCACATCCAACATACTAGTTATAAAAGCATTTCCCTATATCTTGCACGCATTTGAGCTTTCCTACCTGATCTCTTGAGTGGTGGGGTGGCTTCAACCTTATTTGATCATCATTCTCTTTTTCTTCCTGTTGTTGCTGTTGTTGTTGTTGTTGCTGTTGTTTTTGCTGTTGTTGTTAATCCTATGCCTTTGTCTGCTGCTGACCCTGATTGTTCTTTGTTTCTTCTTCCAACAAGTACGGAATGTCCCATTCCTCATTGTGCTCATTAGATTCTTCATGATTGTGCTCATGGAATTTGACATCTCTACTAACAAAAATCTTGTGAGTAGAGGGATTAAATAATCTGTAAGCTTTATACTATGAACAATACCCTATAAAGGTACATCTAATGTCTGTTGAATCTAATTTTCTTCTATCTTCCTTTGGAATGTGGGAAAATGCTTTAGATCCAAATATTCTTAAGTGTTTTACTACAGGCTTAAATCCATATAATGCTTCATAATGAGTTTTAGAATCAAGACTCTTTGTAAGACTCCTATTTTTCAAATAAACTGCAGTATTCACTGCTTCAGCCCAAAAATCATTCGAAAGCTTTTTACCTTTCAGCATACTTCTAGCACATTCCACTAATGTTCTGTTCTTTCTTTCTATTACTCCATTCTGCTGTGGAGTATGGGGTATTGTGAACATTTGCAAAATTCCATGATCTTTACAATACCTGACAAGCTCATCCTTCCTGTATTCTCCCCCTTAATCAGAATGGAGAAATTTTATCTTTTTCCCTGTTTATCTTTCTATCATATTTTTAAACTACTTAAAGTATTCGAATGTATGGCTCTTCTTACTTAAGAAATACACCCAAGAAAACTTTGTACAATCATCAATAAATAGTAGAAAATATAGTGCACCTCCTAATGATTTTGTCTACATGGGCCCACAAAGGTCTGTGTGCACTAATTCAAGTATATCCCTCTGTTTCTTTTCTACTCAAACAGGGAATTCTTCTCTATGCATTTTTCGTAATGTACAGGCATCACAATCATTGTGTACTTGCTTTAGCATAGGAAGATCTCTTACCATTTCCTTCTTTTGTAGTAACAACAAATCATTGTAGTTGATGTGGAGAAATCTCTGATGCCATAGATCTTCTGTAGTCAGGCTCGCTGCTATCAATGCTCGAACTGGTGCAAGTCTTACATCCAACTTGTACAGACCTCCTGTTCGGATTCCTGTAGCAATTGTCTTCATGCCATCTAGCAGATCTTTAATATAATAGTTAGATTTAAAGAATTCAACTTTTAGATCTTGATCTGTAATCATGGATACAAAAATCAAGTTCTTTGTTACACCAGGCACATACATAACATTATGAATTTGTTTGATATTACCATTAGGTAGAATAACAGAAACTTTTCCACACCCTTTGATTTGATGACTTCTATCATCACCTAGGTAAATCTGTGCACCTTCGTTGATTTCTTTAAAATCTTCGAACCAATACTTGTTCCCTGTCATGTGTGTTGACGCTCTTGAATCTACATACCAGATGTCTACATCAACATTCTCATCATGATCTGCCATGAACAATCTGAAATTATGCACATGATTGTCATTCGCAAGATTAATTGCATGTCTTTTCTGCTTCTGTTGGTCTTCATGATATTTCTTCTTCTTGCACTCCTTGGCAATATGACCCAATTTTCTGCAATAAAAACATTTAGTTTCAGAGTAGTTTCTATTTGGATGCATACCTTGGGTCTGATTCGGTCTTTTGTGTGAGTTTGCTCCGTTTTGCTGTTGTGGACTTCCTTTCCCTTTGAAGAAGTTTTTCTTCGCCATTAATGCAATATCGACACTCTGGGGCTTGAGAGTTGATCTTCTTTCTTCTTCCTGCACTAGTATTCCTGTCAGCTCTTTAAAATTCGAGATCTTCTCTCTGCAATTTATCCAAGTGATGAGCATTTGGTAATCATCAATGACACCATTCATTGCAATGGTTACAAGATCTGTATCATCAACTGTATGACCAATGTTTGCCAATTTGTTCTTCAGATCCTTGATCCTTGCTACAAATGAAGCAATTGTTTCATTCTCATCCATCTTCAGGGATAGGATCTTACTCTTGAGGAATAGAAGAGGATTTGAATTCCTGATCTCATACAACTCCTTTAGAATTCCCCAGATCTCATTAGTTGTCTTACAATCTCTAATGTGTGGTATGATGCAGTCTTTGACTGACATCTTCAACAAAATCCTTGCTTTACCTTCTCGCTTCTCCCAATCTGGGATTGATGTTGATCCAGCCGTGGGCCTCAGCGCATCCCCATTTGCAATCGTCCAAGCACTCTGCACGTCTAGCAGAGTTTTCATCTTGAATTTCCAATTTGCATAATTAGAACCATCAATCTTGTTATGCTCATTCAAGCATGCTTCAAACATGTTGTTATTCATCTTGGCGATTTAGAAAAAAAAATCGACAGGTAAAAGAAGATGTTAGATTTACCCCAGATCTGGATAGAGAGATATCACTAATTTTCAATGTTGTTTGATCTCGCAGCACACTCGCTGATCACTGTGGCTTCCTTCACAACCTCCAGACAACCTTTTGTTGTTAGCCTCTGCAACCTTCTCCAAGATGCAGCCTTCTCTCAAAGCCTTTTTGTTGTTTACGCGATCATCACAGATGTACATCAATTTTCTGAGACATGTAGCAGATGTACACCTAATATTCGAGACGTCGTCACAGATGTATGCCTAATATCTGTGACTATAGCAGATATAAATCTAATATCTGAGACTGTCGCAAATGTATACTGAAAAACTGCGACAATCAAAAAATAAAATTCGGGAGAAGTGTAGTAGTGCTATCGTCGCGCTTATCCACTCAAAACCTGCGACGATTTTGGTTTATTCACACCCACCAAACAGCGTACAGGTTCCTCAATCCTGACGCTTTGATACCATGATAAAAATGGAAATGTTTGTGTTAAATGAAATAAAACCCACTGGTCAGCTCTACGAAAGATAGTTTGGCTCTGTAGAATGCTCTACATTGTTCATGCACATTACACATTAAATAGAAATCATGGTTTTATGGAAGTTAGAACAACATCCTAAGAAATAGAAACTAATTCCTATCCTGAGGTTACGTGAACCAACTCTACCTATTCTAGGATATTCTCCATTATCTTCAACAACAAAAAAAGAAACCTAGCAGGCCAAAAGGGTATTGGGAACCTAGGAGGCCAAAAGGGTATTGGGAACCTGGGAGGCCAAAATAGTATTAGGAACCTGAGGAAAAAAGAGAGGAAAGGGGGGCATTGCTATTTTGGTTTTGTAGAGTATTCACGACATGAAGAGGAAAACCATATTTGAGGAAAACATGAAAACAAGTAAGTCTCATTGTTTTGAGCACATATTTGGCTCGTGGGAGTACCAGTTGTGAGTCTGGTTCTCTTACATTGGGAGGAGAATTCTCTTTTCTGTAATCTTGTGGTGGACCACTTTGATAACAGATAAGTCCTTGTAACTTTGTACTTCTGCTAGCAAGTTTAAGAACAATAGATTTATAAGTAAATAGAGAAAATATGTGTTAATTTCCTATAGGAATTGCATGAATGTGTTATATTTATGAAGAAAATAACAGTAAAATTTTATGGACAAAAATACATGGCAAAACTGTGTTAATTTCTTGTAGAAATTACATGATTGTGTAATTGTTATGAAGAAAATAGCAGTAAAATGATTATAGACAAAAATCATATGACCATGATTTTTCTTGTAGAAGTCGAATATTATAGTAAAACATAGGACTGGATATTCTAACAGCAGGTCATGATGGATAACATATCTATACGACTGCGCTTCTTGTTGAGAAACTAATAACCAGATAATACCAATAAACTGGATAGTACCAATAAACAGAGCAATGTTAAAAAACTTGATAAGAAAATTATGCACGAAGTGTCAGAATGTAGAATGCTAGTTGTGTAATACCGTATTTATATACGTATTGAAAACAATAAAAATAGAATGTTGGTATTGGATGTTCTAACAGCAAGTCATGATAGATAACATATCTATATGACTTCGCTACTTACTGAGAAACTAATAACCGGATCATACCAATAAAAAGGATAATACCAATAAACAAAGCAGTGTTCAAAAACTTGATACATAAATTATGCACGAAGTGTCAGAATGTACAATTATAATTGTGTAATATTGTATTTATATACGTATTGAAAAAAATAAAAATAGAAGCTTGGTATACCTGGCCAGAGTTTGGGGTTGGTTGGGTTGGTTCCAATCTAGTTGTCGAAACAACATTTGGGGAACAATCCCTATTCTCAGAGGGGCTTAAGTGCCATTGTAAGAACAAAACTGTAAGCGCATAGACAATGCATAGTAACTGTAATTTAAGCACATGAAAATACAAATAATTCTTCTAAGAAAATTCACATTACTGAGTGAAAACTATCTAATTAACGGGAGAACCATAATAACAAAATTAAGAATTAACCATTTAAAAGAGTTCACGACTAGGGTCGGCACAGTTTCTTACAAAAAAACAAAACATTTAGTGAAAGATTGAAATAAGTTTCCTCGATAGAGTTCGAGATTTAAGAAACAAGATTAAAATTTCTATAGAATGAATGCAGGCCATATAAGGCTGTTAAGTAACCCAAAAGATTAGAAATCAAGCTTATGGGATTTCCATAAAATGGAGTGTCTTTCTACATACACAGGCTCTGGCTACCATATAACCCTTCAGGGATTTACAAAAATACAAAAAAAAACCTTAATTTAAAAACCCTCATCACGCAGTCTCAAGAATGACCACACCTGGGAGTCTGCATGGAGATAAGCGCAGTGCTGGAGTAGTGGTGACCCATCCGTGCCTGTTCTGGTGGATGGGTATTGGTAAGATAGTTCCACCTGCACGGAGGAGTAGCAAATTAATATCAAACAATAAAAACATAGATCCTGAATGTATAACGAAGGAATTACATCAATGCTTAAGCCACAACTCACCTATACAAATCACCGTGGGCGAAAGATGAGTCGGGTGAAGGAACAACAGCTTACCACCAAGGGAACACCCAACTTCCTCCCTGCTTATCCACAAAGCCCATGATGTTATGTTAGAGATAGCGACTATACCAAATTATGCATGAAGAGCAGAGGATAAATGGAGCTCACCGAGTGGATAAGGGCCTGCTGTGAGTTCTATGAGCGCTATTGTCTTTCTCACCAAAGTTTCGAACCGTAAAAGTAAACTGGAATGTTATGGCTAAAAAGCCTGAAGAGAAACCACTAATCCCTGGCAAAGTTGCAGAGCAACAATTTGCGGTGGCAGAGGATGAGAATGAGGGTTTGGGTGACCAGCTAGGGGGAGGTAGTTACTCCCTTGTGTCTATGAGGGAGTCACTTAAGCCGCTATGAAATTGTAGTTTTCCATTTTGGAAGAGTTTTCTCACTTATGTAACTGGAGTTACAGAGTGATTCTCTGTCAGACTTTGGCACTGGATCGAAAGGGGATGTGGTATCTTGGACAACGTTTGCTGCTACACTTCAAAAAAAGTTGTAATGCATAAACATAAGTTGCCTAGATTTTTTTGATGTACTGTGTGAACATACCATTTCGATATTAGTGAGCATATAAGAAAGGACTTGACCAAGTTTGGAATTTCAAATCCTTCCTCTGGTCAAAATCTTTGAATAATGGTTTTAAATATATATTTTATTTTCTTTAGGATAGTTATAAATTATTTTGTTTCGATACCATTTATAAATAAATTTCTCTATAATGGTTACAAGTAAAAAAAACTAAATAAATGTTTCCTCCTTTCTCTTTGATGCCTAATGCAAATTAATAATTATTCATTACCTTCTTTTCTTTTTGTGTAATGATGGTAGGGATGAAGCATGGAAACACGGAAACAGTGTAACCAAATGCAACTTCATAAAATATTAGTTACTTTCTTTTTCTTATGTGTAATGATTAGCTAAGTCAGGATGAAGAAAGAAAGCACTCAACATTGTAACCAAATTATTTCAATATATTCATTGTATTAATTTCATAATTCATAATTGCTAAGTTGAGTATTGATTTTTTTTTCTTATTTTTTATACTTCATAAAATATTGATTTTTATTTTATTTTATTTTTTGTGTAATGATAATCTAAACCAGGATGAAGCAAGAAAGCACTAAGCATTGTAACCAAATTATTTCAATTATTTCAATGTATTAATTTCATCATCACAAGGTTGAGTATTGAATTATTTTATTTTCTTATTTTTTATTTCTTATGTAGTAATTTCATAATTGCTAAGTTGAGGATTGAATTATTTTCTTTTCTTATTTTTTATTTTTTATGCACTAAGCATGATAACCAAATTATTTCAATTTATTCAATGTATTAATTTCATAATTGATAAGTTGAGGATTGAATTATTTTCTTTTCTTATTTTTTAATTTTTTATGCACTAAGCATTGTAACCTAACTTATTTCAATTTATTCAATGTATAATTTAATCAATGTTTAATTTCGTAATTGCTAAGTTGAAGATTGAATTATTTTATTTTCTTATTTTTTATTTCTTATCTTTCCATTTTCAACGTGGTCAACTTCCTTCCTATTTTTCTTCATTTTCATCAATATTCTTTTTTTCTCCATTTTCATCAATATCAATGATTGTGCTTTCAATTTTCTCTTTTTAGTTAATATCAAAAACATCTTTAACCAAGATTTGAAATTTGAAACCTCTTTCCAATTATTTTTCATTAGTATTTTAAGTAAAAATTTCTTTCAATTATGAAGTCCATGAATGGTAACTTTTGTTAGCTAAATATCTTTCTTAATTTCTTCATATTTTATGAATGTGTTATTGATATGTTGGTTCTCGAGAGTAACAGTTATACTAATAGCTTCAACCATTTCAAAGTTTGAAAGGAAGTTTTAAATCTAGCTTCATGAATTTTTTTCTTTACATTTTCTTGTAATTGCGCTATAAGTCCTTTCCCTTTAAGAAAAACTTGCTTAGTCAACACTTAATTGTGCACCTTTGGGACTTTAGATCTCGTGCGTTAGACGATTGAAATATTATCAACATGTGAATGTTGGTTGGTTATGGTGAGTTATGGTGAGTTAGGGTTATGTTAGTTGCCAATATATTTCGAGTTCAGGCAAGTGGTTGACGTATGAAAACAGTGACAATGATCCATGGGTAGTCAAATAACTCAAAGCCACAGTGCTCTTGTGGACTCTTCTCACTACTTTTCCATGAAATACTATCATGTTAACTAATTAATATTCGTATGTTTATCTTTGTGTAATGTAAGATTGAGTTTTAGTTGGTTCACAGATTATTGCAACTTGTGGCCAATTTTGTTATGCATTTGGTCATTTTAAGATAAAGTTCGTAAATTTATTGCAACTGCCTAAATACTTACCATTATGTCGTAAAAATGTTTGCATATTTAACCAACATTTATAATTCTATTTAAATTCCCTGATATTTTCTTTCTGAATTTGGAAATCTGTAAATGAAAGTTTTTACACAGAGCTTTGCCTATTTAGTAGTTGATTTTTAGTAAAAGATTGTAAATTTATTGGATCCACATTGAAGTTGAAAAGGTGGAAAATTCACACTCGAGTAGGAAACCTGCATGTTAGCCACATAGAGGTCCATTTAGAGTGAAAACGCTGTAAAATTATTTAAAAAAAACCTGATTGTATTTGTTTCTTTAAGCTGAAATCTCACTTCAAATTGTACCCACATTGTCCTTATATTTTTATAAAATTGCATTCAAAAGTTTCGTTTGAATCTCACTTCAAAGTGTACCCTTATGAGAGATGTACATAGAGTCGACAAATCTCACTTCAAAGTGTACCCTTACGAGAGATGTACATAGATTCATTTGACATTGAAGGGAAGAGTTTAATATTTTTAAATTTATTGATGCTTCAAAATTTTAAAGAAATTTATACTTGTGACATTTAACATATGTGGGTTAATATCCCTCTTGTGATAAAAATCAACTATGAAATTGTGTACCCTTCTGAGATATGTACAACAATTCATTTGAATTTGAAGGGTAGAGTTTAATAATTTTAAATTTATTGATGCTTCAATATTTTAAACTTTAAAGAAATTCTATATTTCACACTTAAACAGAAAATTTATACTTATGACGTTTAACATCTATGAGTTAATATCCCTTTATTGTGATAAAAATTAACTATAAAGTCATCGAAGTGAATCTAGACAATTACTCCATTCAAGTCACAATTATAAAATGATATTAATATTGGCTAAACAAAAAAAAATGTTTTCATAGATAAATTATATTACAAAAGTTGATATTCTCATTTTCCTATCATGCAAATATCAAATTGCAAACCCATTACCCATTACAAAGGTACAAGGCTGAGATGGTAGGAAAACGGTGATGAAATTCCTAAGCCAAAGCAAGGAAGGGATGCAACGAAATTCCTAAGCCAAAGCAAGGAGGGATGCAATGCTGGCTGGTGGTGAGAGAGACAATGTAGGATGAAATAAAATTTGACCCGTCAAGAACTCAAATTTGAGTGGAAATAGGAGATGGAGTCTAATTTTAATTCAATTTACTATTGAAAACTGAATCCTCATCTTTGCTACTATTTAACATGAAGATGTATAGCAATCATCTATCTTTCTATGAAGACTGGTACCTGATACTTGAGCCAACTATTTTTTATGATTTCATATAATCTATGAAGCGAAGGCAATTTCTTTCCTTGTAACATGAAAAGTGATGGTAGTGTTAGCTCTGTTATGTAAAAGGATAAGAAAATGGATTCAAGCACTCTCAAAGGCTGCAAACACACCTAAGTGTATGCCAAGCGAACCATTTCTGATGTTCAATTCTCCAAATTTTGGCTAAAATCTTCCTACCGGTTGAAGAAGTTGCAAGAGGAAAGCCCTTGGAGGAGCGGAAATACACTATCGGGAGGCACAAATACTCTAAAATCATGAAAAATCTCAAATCGCAGGCTTAAGGGTCCGAAATCATATCAGCCATTGGATCTGGCCGATCAATGATCCAAATTGCGTCGGCATACCGCAATCGGAGCAGGCGGGCAGTGGCAGCGACTCAGGAGACCTCACCGATGAGCGATCGTCGATATCGCATCGGCGGGTCGCAATGGAGGACTTACAAAAGAGGTTTGGGCCTTTATATTTGGCGATATGCGATCGCCGACATCACATCGCCGATATCACGTTGGCATATCGCATCGGCGCTTACAAAGGGGGCAGGGCCTTTTTCATGGTTATGTTTGCGATGCGATAAGCCGAACCCGATGGCGGTATAAATTATTTCTCATAAATTTTCGGGTTCGCAGTGATATCGCTATCGGCACTTTCAAAGGGCCGGAGCTTCTATACAAGGCATGTATGCGACCCGATGTGTCGGACCCGATATCATTATGTGTCAATCTTCATAAAATTTCAAGTCCGCGCATAAAGGGAACACAAAGGAAAGCTTAATAAGTGCCGATAGCGATGAAGCCCGGACCCGATGGGGTCCGGGAGGTAAAGTTTATATATTTTCAGTTTCGGTGAAGGCATTTCTTTGTGTTTTTCAGTGTTTTTATATATGTTTCCAAATATGAGGAATCAATGGTATGGGCCCATTTTGCAGTCAGCATATCGCAATCGGGGAAATCAGTGGTGCATAGAAAATTGCATGTATGGATGCCGATGCGATGAGGCCCGGACCCGATGGATTTTCAAAGCAGAATGGCATAATATTTGAGGTCCGCAAAAGCCATTTTTATGATTTTGGGACATTTTTACATGTATTTTCGAATACAATGAAACAGAGGATTGGCCAGCTATCATGTGCGATTGCGACCCGAAAGGCGACCCGATAGAGGAGTGATGCATGCATTGACTGTTAATGTTTAAAATGTGGCAAAGCAGGCAGGATTTCTCAGTGGCGCGGAGCTAGTCAAAGCAAGCATGGAGTAGTACAGCGCAGCAGGCAGCTGCATTCAATTCGCAGTATGGCCGATCAGGAAAGAGGACGTGCCCCAAACAGATCAACATTTATCAGTCATGATGGAGCCATTTCAATGTTTAGCGACTACAGTTAATCAGCAGTATGGCCGAGGAGGAATTAGGACACCGCAGATCCAGTCAAAGCATTCAATGGCTATGGGCTTCACCCATATTTCATTCCACCTACCCAAAAAGGACCGCAAAGCACCAGAGAGGGACAAATCTATTCAAAACACAATCAGATTTGTATCAGAGGGCCATTCCTAAATGTAAATATGGTTGGTGGCCATTTATGGGCTCCTCCACGCATTGTTTAACAGAGATATTTTGTATTGTAACACTATATATACTCAGAACTCAGATGTAATCAGGTGATGAGTGTTTGATGAATGAGTGCTTATTGTAGCCTTCTAACTTCTGGAGACTGTAACTACTTTGTAACCTGCAGCATCTGGTCTTCATTTCCAATTGATACAAGCTTCTTTTGTTGTTAATTGCTCACTTTCCATTTCTTCTTCTTGTTCCAGGCTGTGCCTGTTTTGCATTCGTTCATTTGCTGTAAATGTTAGCATTAGAGGGGCTGTCATCCCACCTCTGTGTTAGAATTTGGCATGTATAACTGAACATGTATGCGGGTTTCTGTTGTTGTAATGCATAGAGAGCTGTCATCCTGACTATGTATTAGAATCCAGATTTACAGACCTTTTATTGGTTGCCGCCGGCCATCACAGGGTCCTGTGCATCCGTTGGGGTGATTAGTTTTCTTCATTATCACCTTTACCTTAAGCTGTGAGTAATTGGTGGTTAAAAGCCTTGTAGTCTGGGGGTTTTCACCCATGTCTGGGGTCAATCATAGTAGAAGTGGTTATCTGGCTTAAAGGTGCTGCACATCCTCCATTTATCCATCATTTCATCCGATAGAATTGTTAAAATTTTTAATGTTCCTGAGCATCACTGAAATACAACCTAGGTGAGTTTCTTGGGGTGATAACATTAATTGGCGTCGTTGCCGGGGAGAGGAGAATCGAAGCTCAAGCTTCCCTGGGGGAACGACATAGTTTCAAGCTTTGATGACAAATAAGGTTTGAACACAGAATTCGGTTGTAATTATCTGTCTGGCGACTCCATAGGTGGAAGACCATCCTTTGGCGACTCCACACTGAAGTTCTGGCTCAGTTTGTGAGGCATACTAGAAGGAATCCTCAGAAATCTCTAGCTGAACCATTGCTTGACCCTGAAAGAGTTGTTAAAGCGAAGAAACCTTCAAAGAAAGGGGCATCAGGATCAGGTAAGCCTAAAAACTCTGATTTATCTCTGAAAGATGAGTTTATAGCTGAAGAATCACAGCTTGAAGTTTTAGAGCCCAGCACTGTTAGCAAAGAAATTCTTTTAGAGATCAGTTCAGCCCTTTTTGCAGTCAGTTCTCCTTTGAATCTCAGTCCAAAGAGAGTTTCCCATACTGTCCAAAACATCCCAATATCCTTCCCATCCATTACATTATCTCCTGCTGCTCTATCTGTTAGTATTCTTCCACATATTCCAAATATGGCAGGACAGCAAGCACCTACTAGGATTGAAAGGATCGTTGCTGCTAGATATGGACCGTTGGTCTTGCCTGTACCTTTAAATGCCATGCCTACAGGAGAATATCAAAAATATATGCACAAATTTACTGGAATAGAGGGAGTGACAGCGGAAGAACATCTTGAAGCTTTTTATAGTTATGCTGACAATTTAGATATAAGTGAGAATGACGTATGGATGAGAGTTTTTGTCCAGAGCCTTGATGGAGAGGCTAGGAAGTGGTTTAGAGAATTACCCCAGAGATCTATAACAGATATTGAAGCATTAGATGAAGTATTTTTGAAGCAATGGGGAGATAAGAAGGACCTATTATATTATCATACTGAGTTTGGAAACTTGAAAAGAGAAAAGGGTGAATCTTTGCCTGATTTCAATAAAAGATTTAATAAGATGTATAGTAAAATACCAGCTGAGGTAAAGCCTACCCCCACCACTGCCAAACTTACATATGCTAATGCTTTTGACCCTGATTTCTGCTTACTGTTGAGAGAAAGAAGATGCCCTACTTTGAATGATATGCAAGAAGCAACCCTCGAGGTGGAATCAAATATTATGGCAACAGAGAAGTTGAAAAGTCAAATTGATAGGAGAAAGCCGAGAGGGGAGGTTTCTTCTTCTCAGGCTCCAACTTCAGAGCCTAAGTTAGAAAAAATGACTAAGATGATAGAGTCATTGGCTGTTGAAGTTTCGAGGCTAAAAGTAGAGCAGGCTTTAGGCAAAACAAGGCAGCAAAACACATTTGCTCCAAGAAGTCCAAACCCATTCAGAAAAGCAAATGATCAGCTGTAAATCATGCAAAGAGGTGAGCAAGCCAGAGAAGATCATAAGGTTAAAGCTCCTTTTCAAAATGCAGTAATGGAGGGGGAACAATTTGAAGAAGAGGAAGATGAAATTCACTGCATGGAAGATAAAGGTAGCGCTGTATTTTTAACATTGGCTGAATATGAAGAGTCATTGCAACAAGAGAAAAACAAGCAAGGATGGGACACTGGTGATGTGTTGCAATCAGGTGAACAACAGTGCAAATATAATCTAAGATCCAATGCAAATAATGCCAAAGAAACAATTACACAAGAAGCTGCTGCCCAAGTAGCTCCACAGCATACCAGGCAAAGAAGATCAACAGCTGATCTGGTCACCCTCAAAGTTCCAGTCCAAGAGGTAAAAACTACTGATAAGCCTTTCTCTTCTTTCAGTTTTGAATCAGAATTTCAAAAATTGAAGGTTGCTGTGCCTCTGGCTGAGTTGGTCAAGAGTGAATTTTCAGAAAACCCATCCTTGAGGCCCTTGATCTTCAGTCTAAACAAACCTCCATGGACTCTGTCAACTTGCAAGATGATAAGCCTGCTATTGTGCTTAGTCCCATGATTGAACCTGCTGATAATAGTTCTCCATCTTTCTATGTTTCATTGACTATCCATGATAAAATCCTCCACAATTGTCTGCTAGACACAGGTGCCAG
>APFE030491609.1:1108-43836 GCA_000404065.3 Pinus taeda | reverse complement strand
GCTGAATGGTGGTATAACACTTCCTTCCATACTACAGCAAAAATGACCCCATTTATGGCACTTTATGGATATCATCCACCATCCATCACATCATATTTAAGAGAAAATTCTAAGGTTCAAGGAGTGCAAGACCACATTGAGCATCAACAACAAGTTCTCCAACTCTTAAAGGATAACCTCACCTTGGCACAGAATAGAATGAAACAGCAGGCAGATCAACATCGTAGTGAAAGAAGTTTTGATGTAGGTGATTGGGAATTCCTACGGCTACAACCATATAAACAAATGTCCCTCA
Organism: Pinus taeda; assembly: GCA_000404065.3. NCBI lineage: Eukaryota > Viridiplantae > Streptophyta > Pinopsida > Pinales > Pinaceae > Pinus > Pinus taeda. Next base: position 43,541 of record APFE030491609.1, on the reverse strand, counting down.
AGCAAGCTAAGAAGGATAACAAATTATCACCAAAGCATTATGGTCCATACAAGGTGTTGCAAAAGCTAGGTACTATGGCATACAAATTGGAGCTTCCTGCAGCTTCTCGAGTGCACCCAGTTTTCCATATTTCATGGTTAAAGAAGGTTATAGGTGACAAGCTTCCAGTTCAGACAATATTGCCAAAACTTGATGAGGAAGGAAAAATCTTATTGGAACCTAAAGCAGTCAAAGAAACAAGAACTCGACAGCTATGAAATAGATCAATTTTAGAGTATCTCATCAAGTGGAAGAACTTACCCGTTGAAGATTCCACATGGGAGGATGACAATTTTATACAGAAGCATCCAGAACTACTTAAGCGATGAGAATTGGGATATGAGAAATGGGTGTAGGGTGGTGAGATTGAGCGAGGGTGGCCATGTGAAATTTCCCTAGAAGTTGAACAATCGACGAAGTGCATCAACAAATATTAATGCAACAGTTTGTATTCAGGGTGGCTCTCGGGCATTCATCTAGGACCTTGGAGCACATTTGAATTTCTCTTCGGACCTTCTACTCAGGCTTGGGTTTGTAAGCAGGGGCATCGACCCCTGCCAATATGTGGATTAGCATTCAGTGACTTTTAGGTAACCTTTTCTACCTAGTTGTGGTTTTGTTATGCAACTTTTGTTCTGGTGGTGTTGAAGTTTTGGTTTCAGTTGTGTGATCACCTAGGCTTGCATAATTGGGTTCACGAGTGATGCCCAACCTTGTGGGTTATCAATGTTGTCAAGTCTTTTTGTGGTATTTTAAGGTTGTGGTGGAGGTGGTGTGCCCAATAGCTCTCGAGTGGGGATATATCTTGGTCTAGAGGGTTTGTCTCCTTTCCTGTTATTTGAGAGTCTATGGTGTCTTTAGTCCAACCCTCCCTTAGACTTGGCCCTATGCATATTTTGTCTCATGCTAAGGCCAATTCACTTCGATCCCTTTCTAGCTGCTATGTGTAGTGTGTAAAAGTCTTTTGGGTGGGGTGGGAAAGTAATTCACATTCCTTATTCTTCTTTGTTGGTTATGAGCATAACCTGGGGTTCGGTAAGCTTGTTGCCATCCCTAAGCTTTTTGGGCTTTATCGTGTCGTCGATTTTGTATCCCCTCCTCTTTGTTTGGTATGTGGGTCTCATGTTTTGGTTTTTGGGGTTGGTTTCTCTGTGGAGGTTGTGGTCCTTTTTGGGTTTTAGGCTTGGGAAATTAGTGTGAATTCAGTCATGCCTCACTAGAGAGGACAACCTCGTGGAGGTGGTGGTCAACAGAGGCAGGTAGTGCATATTGCAAGCAACCATACTTTGTCGACTACAGACTCTGTGAGTGTGGAGCACAAGGGGGAGGTATCTAAGGACCAGGGTCACTCCCCAGGTCTTGGGCTAGCTCCCCGTGATGCGTGGATGTATCAGTCACCTTGGATTCAATAGTTGAGTAGTTGAGAGGAACCTAGCCTAACATGTACATCCTCAGGGAGCATGGATATGAGGATAGGAATGAGTTGGTGGCATACATGAACTACATCCAATTCAGCCATAATGAGATTCTGGAGCAGCTAGCTAACATTCGTCGGAGCCAGCGTCAAACTAATGATCGCTTGCATGAATTGGTGGCCAGAGTCGAGCACATTGATTTCCATATGCATGAGAGATCCAGTCTATTTGTAGTGCCTTCTTTGCACCCTTCTCATCAACCTCAATGATATTATTGTAAACATGATGTAAAGTGAAATTCCAAGTGTCATTTGTGGAATGCAGACAGTCATATGTAATGTAAAGAGTTATGTAATGAATTTGAAGACTCATGAGGGTAGTCCAAGAGTCACAAAGGGGAATATCAAGGGTCACCCCACCCTTTGTCATAAATATAACCTCATAACTCATAGAACGGGCTTTTGGGAGCCAAGTTTTGTTAGGCATTGCTTAGAGAGGGCTTGGAGAGTATTGTGATAAGCCTTGGCTACTCCACATTGTAGAGCGAGTACATCTCTTTGGAGGAGCAGGTGGTGTTGATTGTAACGTTCCACTATTGGGGATAGTGGTTGTCATGGTTGTATGTATGAATGGAACTTTCACTTTTATATAATATAACAGAGCTAATACGTTTTCATGCATATGTTGTTATTGTAGTTGGACTATTCTCATTGCTTTAGCAATGTATGTTATTTAACTTACGTATTCATGTATGAACTACTTTGTATATGATTGTATGAATCTTGTTGGAATTGTGTTGTTGATTTAACCTATAACCCTGGGTTGTGGACTATTCCGCTTCCAACCCGTGATTTCATTATGCTCCTGTGTTCCTTTTAGGTTGTGTACTATTACAATATTCTAAGGGACACACTTCCTTTTCTCCTTCGTGTGTTAGAACCTCCCCATGCATCTCTCTTGACTTGCCACAAGGTCAAACACTTGCTTCCAACAAAGATATCTCGCTTACCTCTACGCGCTATCACATTCAAGGCATAACTTTACTACCCACTACTGGGACTCTTACTCCAAATGGTCTGAGATAGTTGGGACCTCTTACCGGGGAGATCCCCTGACATGTTGGTGGGTCTAACACCGTCAACAGAACACAAAGCATAGAAGGTAAATTGAACACCAAGGCAACCCAAAGACCTTGGAACCACTCAAAAGGCTTAATCTTTGCAAAACTAAATGGGGAGGGCGAAGAAAAAAGCTTGGTTGAGTTGGCTCTTCCTTTGCATCCCCATGAAATAAACCCATATTTTAGCAAGAGTAGTCATTGTGTTACAGACTAAGAGAACAAGCATGTTATCTTTCACCCTCTAGAAGATAATAATGGAAGTACGCCAAGCCCTAGTATGTCGAACTGCCCCCATTCCCAAGAGTACGCCCCAAAGCCAAGCCATTTGCATGGCAACATAATGATTTCTCATGCACATGATTATGATCTCAGATCAAATGCCTACCTCTTACTTCTAATTGAACCTTGCCCTGATGTGAGAACCTAAGTTGATAGGTTCACCTTGTGGCCTAGTACAATTCCACATTAATCCCTCAGATTTTGTTGCATTGCCTACAAACCCCATTAACAAATTTACCTTGTCAGAATTAACTGCCATTTTTGTTGAGTGGTAATATAGAAACACGCTCGTTGCATGATGGGTAATTAAATTTTTAAGAGAGTGTGTTGCCACATCCCACTGGCATATAGGATGGTGGGATAGTGGCAACACGTCTCCCCACCCATCGCATCAATGCCCAATCCAAAAAATATAGATATATCTTAACTTCTAATATATTCAACGTTCATATGAATCAACTCTATTTAGTTATAATCTTTTTGATCATTTATAATGGCTTTAGGTGCAAAGGAAAAAAAAAAAAAAATCTATATAAATATCATATCTATGATATTTCTATTTATAAAAAATATAAAATTTTTTATATTTTATATTAATAGTTTTATATTAAAAATACATATCAAATCTTTAAAAATACTATTAATATAAAATTATAGTGATCTATCGTAATAATAATAGTTTAATATAATCTTAGGATGCCTTCATTGTGATCAGCTCAAAAATTAATGTTTCCCCTTAGCTAAATTTAAAAAGAGACTTATTAAAATTTATATTAACCATTGATAGCATAATTTTCAAACCCAAATTAAAATGTGGAAGTCCAATTATATTTTTAATTTTACACAGTTTTCTTTTTCTTACCAACTTATTACCCTTATTCCTAAATTTATTATAAAAAAAATATAAGAGACCAAATTACATGTCTAGTTAAACCTTATAATGATCCAAATTACAATCGAGTTGAGTTCCATTATGAATAGTCATCTTACCTACCACAATGATGCAATTTCTATGTGAGTTCAACCTTAACGTCAAAGTTTGTTAGTATTACTAAGTGTGATCTTATTTATTTTAAGACAATATATAGTGTGCTTGTTATAGAGATTTGATAAATAAATCACTAATAATATTAAAAAAAAAAAAAAAAATGTTATTATTACTAAGTGTGATCTTATTTATTTTAAAACAATATACAGTATTACAGATTAGCTATCTAAAATATCAAAAAACATTTGTCATTGGGAGTAGTTGGTTACCTAAAAGAAAAAATTTAAATAGTTATATAAAAAATCATTTGTCATTGGGAGTAGTTGGTTACCTAAAAGAGAAATTTAGAATAATAACCAAATTGTTTGTCATTCAGAGTAGTTGGTTACCTAAAAGAGAAATTTAGAATAGTAACCAAATTGTTCGAAAGATAACAATTAAATATGATAATAGGTTTTCAAAAGAAGAATTGAACTAGAAAATTTAAATCAAGTTCTAGATTGTCGCAAAAATCACAAATATGCACACAAATAGATCAAGCATGGTGGGAACAAATTCAGCACAAGGTCTTCATGATTGAATGAAATGTATTCATTGATATAGTTGAATTAGATTATTCTTCATGACTGAATGAAATGTATTTATTCAGACAAATGAATTAGATTAACATTTTTGTTAAGACTCATTTATTCTCAATCAAAAAAACTAATCTATGATAATTAATAAATAATTAAATTACAAAGAGAACATTGTTATAAGTTAAAAATTAATTGGATGAAGAATATTGATCCCCATGTGAGGATTTTCATCTCCATGCAACTACCACCTTTGATGATCATGAGGCAAGAATAGATGGTGAGATTAATAGGCATGCATGTTAGCTAGATGATGAGAGCAATTAAGGGTTGTCATTTCAATTACTCCTTACATTCTCGAACAATCATCCCCACACATTAACATTATTGCAACTTGGCCTAGGAGCACTCCACAATCAAGATGGTTGTCACTTCAGGATTATGGTTCAATACCCTTAAAAGCTTTACAAATTTGGAATAATACGTTATTCTGCATTTCAATTGGGCAAGTTAATTTGAGTATCCATAGCTTTTTGTAGTGCCCTTCAATCTGATTATGATCTTATGTTGAATTGAAACTTCATGAAAACCCATTGTTCTCTCTTTCAAATTTCACCTCTATTCCCTGTGGATCTTAGCCTTCTGAACTTTCATCCTCTGTTTCACTACGGAGCTCGTCTTCACCCCCCTCTTTTCAAGATTGTTATTTTCAAGTGGTTGTTGGTAGGCCAAAGTGCACTAAGACTTTCTCCACTAGTTGGGATTTTCAATACTCATATTATTCCTATCTCGATTCTCACCATGCCTCGACGTAACTCCTCTTACACTCCTCAAGGAAGCAGGGAAGGGAGGGAGTGCCCCCACACACAGGGCCAAGCGAATGCAGAAGCCTCGAAAAACCATTTCTAAGAGCATACCTCCCATGCAGCTAGAGAAGAGATGGACATTTCTGAGCAAGAAACCAAAGTTGAGCGACATTTCTTTTTTGATATGGGAAATCACTCCAAACACTAGAATCACCTCCTCCCGACAAACTTATCACATAGAAATAGTGGATTTCTACTGGCAAACCGAAACCATCATGGGAATTTGGAAAAATTCTGGTCAAGCACAGTAGCATGAATTCCCTACAAAGGTAGCTTACCAAGCTACACAACAAAATTTCAATGCTTGCTAAGAAAATTGCTAATATGAACTTCAAGTAGCAACTTGGCCTAGGAGCACTACACAATCGAAATGGTTGTCACTTCAGGATTATGGTTAAATACCCTTAAAATATCTACAAATTTGGAATAATACGTTATTTTGCATTTCAATTGGGAAGTTAATTTGAGTATCCATGGCTTTTTGTAGTACCCTCCAATCTGATAATGATCTCATGCTGAATTGAACCTTCATGAAAACCCATTGTTCTCTCTTTCGAAGTTCATCTCTATTCCATGTGAATCCTAGTCTTTCAGACTTTCATCCTTTGTTTCACTATGAAGCTCGTCTTCACTCCCCTCTTTTCAAGATTTTTCTTTTCAAGTGGTTGTTGGTAGGCCAAAGTGCACTAAGATTTGCTCCACTGGTTGGCATTTTCAATACTTCTGTTGTTTCTCTCTCGATTCTCACCATGCCTTGGCGTAACTCCTCTTACACTCCTCAAGGAAGCAAAGGAAGGGATGGAGTGCCCCACACACAGGCCCAAGCCAATGCAGAAGCCTCGGGAAACCACTTCTAAGAGCATACCTCCCATGTAGCTAGAGAAGAGATGGGCATTGTTGAGCAGGAAACCAAAGTTGAGCAACATTTCTTTTTTGATATCGGAAATAATTCCAAACACTAGAATCACTTCCTCCTGACAAACTTAGCACATAGAAATAGTGGATTTCTACTGGCAGATCGAAACCATCATGGGAATTTGGAAAAATTCTAGTCAAGCAAAGTAGCATGAATTCCCTACAAAGGTAGCTTACCAAGCTAAACAACAAAATTTCAGTGCTTGCTAAGAAAATTGCTAATATGGACTTCAGGCAGCAATGAGAGAGATGTGATCCAACACCCAATCAAGTGGACTCTTCCACTGCTTAAATGATGTGTTTAGTTCTAGGTTTGTTGAGTTTTTTGTGATTAGGGAATTATGTTGTTCTTGATGTTAGTTTAAAGATTACTTTGAAAATTATTAAAATTGTAAAGTTATAAGTAGTTTGGAAATTATTAAAAATTGTATTAAAATATTCTATTTAATTTATCTATTTAATTAAAGATGTTTTTTTTTTAAAATATTATAATTTTTATAATTAATTATAACACAATTTTTTATAAAATTTAAAATTAATATTTGATAACGAAATTACACATAAACCATTTAATTTATTACTTATAGATATTAAAAATTAGTGTAAAATTATCTAATAATATAAAAAATAAAGATAAAAGTAAATAAATAAACCATTTAATTTATATCTAATAAATATTAAAATAATTGTAAATTATCTACTAATAAAATATGCATATGCAATCACACTATATATCTACGAACACAAAGTGTACACATTTTTGTTTTTAAATTCCAAACTTTTTTCAAAAATTGAACTTAGCTAACTAATCTTTTATACATTTAGACCTTTTGAGTCATAGAAGGCTTTGCAGTTTGACTCTTTTAAGGTTGTGTTTTCCCTTGCAGATAAGATAAGATAAGATAATTATATTTATGTCCAATTAATGATTATAAAGTACGTCAAAGGGACTCTTGAGTACAATGATATCCATAAAATGGAGGAGAACCAAACGGTCTTCTATAAAAAAAAACATACAATGCATGAATATAAAAGGTACAATGCAAGAACATAAAAGATACAATGTATGGAATGCTGTGACAAAGAGGATCAAACCCATCTCTCCTAACATAGAAGACTGACTTAAGAGCACTAAAAAAAATTCCACAGAGTTTGCTACCCTGCTGAAGGGTAAGTGGGAGGTACAGATTGTCCACTAACTGGTTGTCTAGGGGAGTTTGTGTACCGCTGAGGTATGGAGGACCTAGCTCATCTCTTAAGGAGAGATCTAAGACGGTTCAGCTGCTAAGGTCTCTGTGGCGGAGTGAGGTCACACGGACCCTCACTAGTCTAGAGTCTCGATATGAAACAGTGTCAATCGTTCTCTTTGTTCCTTTGTCTGAAGATAGTACCCTGAAAATTATCGTGATCCTCTGTAGGGTCTGGTCTGAGATCATCAGATAATTCATTTACCACAACTGATTCCAAAGTTTATCATCTCATTAGTTACTCCTTTAGTACCATGTACAAGGAGCTATTATCTTGTACTTTCTTCTGTAAGTGAAATAAATATAAATACTAAGCATTTATAAAATTTAAACCATGTATCCAAAGGCAAAGGTCGTCAGAACATGGGTGTCCGAGAAAATCATGGACTTACGTTGATCCCAACTCTCAGGCTTAAGATGGACAGAAGGCAAAGGAGGAAAATAAAGCATAAAATTAAAGAAACAAAATAACTAAAAACTAAGGACAATTAGTAAACCTGAACGGAATGAGGATTGTAAAGGCCAGATTCAATCAGTGTAACTTTCAGGCTTTGATATCCTGAAATATGCAAGTAGAAACTTCGATGATCGTTGACCGTCAGGTGCAATATTTGAAAGAAAAATTGGAAAGTTTAATTCCCCTGCCTTCTCGAACTGAGGCTCTGAGCACAGATGCAGAAGGCCTCATTTGAGCATGCCTGACAAATGCTAAGCCTCAGATATACTGCTTACTGTTATTCAGGCCATGGACAATCAAAATAAAGTAAGAGGATGAATATTCATGGAAAAATTGGGACGAATGGGGTTGAAATTGCCCATTGGATAAATGCAGTTTAGTTTGTTTGTTTTTTTTTTTTTTTTTCACATGAAAAAAAAAGAACTGCTTTCTTTGAAAAAAGAATCTATTTAAAAAATCGTATTATCCCCCATAGGCCAGCAGAAACCAAAAAGAAAGAGCAGCAATCCGGAAAAGGCCTTCCAGAAATAGCTAAAAATACATTAGAACTGATGCCAGAGGAACTAAAAATTGCCTCATACAATCGAAAAATTGACTGTAACAAATTCTGAAAAATCCACTATCCGCAAAGGCACGAGAAAAAACTAAAACTACCAAACAAAAAGGAACTGCGATAAGCCGCACATGATCTAGAGGCCACTATCAGAAACCCAAAAAAAGAGCAAGTAAAGAAAAAACAACTGCAGGAATTTTTTGGGCCGCAGTGGAGACGATATGCCTTGGTAGACTCGTCCAAAATTAAATGGCAGCAGGACAGAGCGCTCCTACACCAAATTTAACTTGAAAATGATAATAACAGGGGTTAAGAGAACTGCAGGAATATTTTGGGCAGGAGTGGAGACGATATCGTGGGAATTATGGCTACGGTATTCTGAGATACCCACTGAAAATCGAAGTTAGTGTGTTGGGGTTAGGTGAACGGAAAAGGGTTGTTGGGCTCTGTATTGTCATAGTGCAAATTATATCATTAAATAATTCAACGGTTACCTATTCAACGGTAAATAAAGAATTTTTAAATTACCTTTAACATTGTTTTATCATTCTTACCCGGATGCGGGTGCTTTCAAGGCATAATCAATGACGGTTTATATCAAGCCGGCATCAGCTGGCAATTCTGCACGGCCTCCAAAATCCTCCCGCGGATGAAATGGATTATATACAGTACTGGCAGATTATCAAGCATTCGGAATTGAATGCTCTCCCTGTTCGAGACTCTTCGCAGGGTGTTTTATTTATGGTTTCGTTGGTTGTTTCAGCGGTAATTCCCATCGGGTCTCTTTTATCAGCGTGTCCTTATCCCTGCTTCCTCGTATCGCTCTGGTAGCTTGGTTGCATATCTGGTGTAAGACCTTTACTTCGCTTTCCCACCTTCGAACCTGCTTTGTCTGGCCTTGTTCCGCATCTCCTTCAGGTCACTTCGTTCCCTTGACAATGGTGCGTCGCAGTGGTTGCTCTCGCCGTGGAGGCAGCAGCGGAAACCGTAGGCATTCTGAGCCTGCTCCCCAGAACATTATCCCTCTGGTTTCGGCTTCCCCATCCTCTGATCATGGCAAGCCCTTCCCGCATAATTCACTCCAAACCACCCGCTTTAAATTCCACAGTCGTCTCAACAAACCGATTCTCTCGGCCAGCATCACTGTAATTTTCGCTGAGGAAGAAGATAGGCCTAGTGTCTCTGTGCATACCTCAACTTCGCAGTCTCAGGGTGATAGCGTGCTACAGGGAGAAGATGTAGGCATTCTGTTTGATTGTGATGAATTGTGCGCTGAGGGTAGTGTCCCTGATGTCCTCAAGCCTCCAGAAGATAATACTCAGGACATTTCGGCTTCGGCTAATCCGGCGAACCCTGACTCAGATGGCAATCAGCGCTTGGCAACTCCTCCAGGTGGCAGCGGTACAGGTGCTGGGGACAATGCTGATGATTCGTGGATGGGCGTTCCTTGCCGCGTGGAGAAGGATGCTCGGGACCCTCTGGCAGATGCATGATGCCTCCGGGACCTCTGATGTCGCAGTTTCCCTTCTGGCTCTTTTATCCTGTGTTGTGTCATTCTGGCTTTTGTCAATGCGTTTTGTATCAAGTCTTGGCTCGGCATGTTGATCAGATCTTATGTTGGCTTGGTAAGTTTATCAGACCTTGGGTCTTTCAGTTTTCCATATGTTTATCCGGGCAACACAGAAAATATCATGGCTACCGCTCTCATCTGTCCCCGACTGTTGTTTACCATTATGGCCAATGTTTGGTATGCATGGATTCTGAGTCTTGTACCTGGTTATCTCATCTCAACTGGGGATAGTTTGTCAGTTCTGTTGGCTTCGGCTTCCTCTGAGGCCTTGTACCCGGTTATCTCATCTCAACTGGGGATAGTTTGTCAGTTCTGTTGGCTTCAGCTACCTCTGAGGCCTTGACCTCCATGTAACTATATTTTCCTTTTATTAATAGAATTAGCCTTTACTTAGAAAAAAGACATTGTTTTATGATTCTTTTATATATATGGTTCAAGCGGAAATATATATATAATATATAAGGTTCAAGCGGAAAGTTATATATATAAGGTTCCAGCAGAAAGTTATCACATTTAAGATTTTATTATTTGTTTTTTTTCATATATTATGCTTTAATAAAAGTTAGGGTTACTTTAATTTATATTTCTTAAATTTTTAAATAAAGGGAGAAAATATTTTTTATATTTTTTAAATTTTTATATTTAAATAAATATTAATTAAAATAATAAAGTCTTGTTGTTATAATGGTTAAGGATGGGTTTTTTAGCAAAAAGACGGGGTGTCAAATTTTAGGGGGCGGTTGTTTTTGTGCTAGGGGAAGAGATATTTTAAAAATTCCAGTCCAGTCAATTTAGGGTTGTTGTAGCCTAGGCCAGTGCCATCCCCATGTGTTGTAGCTTAGGCCCAGTGCCATCCCCACGGGACTTTGAAAGATTGCTCTTTAATCTCGATTTCTCAACCTTGTGCTAGGGGAAGAGATATTTTAAAAATTCCAGTCCAGTGAATTTAGGGTTGTTGTAGCCTAGGCCCAGTGCCATCCCCACGTGTTGTAGCCTAGGCCCAGTGCCATCCCCACGTGACTTTGAAAGATTGCTCTTTAATCTCGATTTCTCAACCCACAAATCAAACCTGGAAAATAAGATACAACTTGACAAAATATATATATATATATATATATTTTGCATAAAATTTTCAAATTTTAGTTAATAGATTATATTTTTTATAATCATACAATGTATTTAGTTAAAAAAATTATAATTTTCAATATTATTTTGATTAAATTTTAAAGTTTAAAATGTTTTTAATTTTTGTAATTATTAAAATAATATAACAAGAAGTTCTTTTTTAATACTGGAAGATGAAATATATGGTTAGATTTAAGATTTTTGTGATCCATAATGTAGAAATAATTTTTTCTGATTAATATATTGTTGAACTAATTAATGTGGTTCATATTATTGTTACCCTTGTATTAGGTTAATAATTGTTACCCTTTGTATTAGGTTTGTATTAGGTTAGTAATGTAAAAATAAGCTTTCCGTATTAATCACATTATTAAATTTGATCGACAACCAATTAATATGGTTCATATTATTATTATGCTTGTGTTAATATTACCATTAGATATCATTTTTGGGATTCAACTGCGTTAAGTAAGTCATTCAAACGTATGACCATTTCCATGAGAGGTAGTCGTAACTGACTAATTTCTCATGATTTTTGAATAGTTCACTTAGCACTCATTGCATCGGGTGATGCTCACAGAGGTGAAGAAGGGATGTAATCCCCCATACTTAAAATATTACCATTCTTGTTTTATTATTGATATTGATATTTTAATGGTGATACAATCATCGTTGAATAGGGATAAATAAAAATGAGCGTAAGAATAATTTTGTTTAAAGATTTTTTCCTCACTGCGGGTGTATAGGGTGCATGAATGTTGGGAGAAGTACAAAACTGTTGAAGATCATAAGATATTTGGCCATGCATTCACTCTCTCGGCACGCCTACATTCATCTCAATACCATGTTGTCTGGACGCTGGAATGTATTCATCGCATTTGGATTGGCTCTCGGCCATCCCCAGCTCGTGGGGCGGTCACTGCGTTCATCTCGCCTTCCAGTCAGCTTCTTTGTTTCATCATCGCCCGTGGGTTTTAGCTCTAAAAAGAGATACTCAGGGGCCAACACAATTTTATCCCTTTTCCTCTGCCTGCGGAGCTCTAAAAGAGATACTCGGGCCGACACAATTCTATCCCTTTTCCTCTGCCTGCGGCGAATTCAAGGGTGGCAGAGCTGAGTCAGGGCAACCTACACATATTTGGTGATGCTTGGTATGAGAGGAAAGCCTCAGTCAATTATTTACTTCCAACGAGCATTGGCGCAATCCTATCTAGTTACTTCAAAAGCCTAATTTATAGGTTACAAGCCTTTTGGGACTGCAATTAGTACAAAATTGCTCCATTTCATTTCACTGTTTCATTATGGAGATAAGATGGCGCAGTCGTTTGTGGCCGGGACATATGGAAAATTTTAAAGATGAATGTTTGTCTTAAAGTTTAGAGACTTTAGTCAATTTTGCTAAAATAATTTTGTACTATAAAATTTAAGCAAATCATTTAAAAAAAAATACTACCGTTAAAATTTTCCATATCAAACACCTACTATATTCAATAACTTTACTGCTTGAATGACCTAACTTACTCTTCTCACAGAATTAGAAGAATTCAAATGTGAGTTCAAAGCTGTGTGCACCACTCTTTAGGTCAGAAACATAATGCCAAACCTCTGTGGTCAACTCTGTACAATGGCTTGCAAGCAACTTCAGGTTGGTGGGGAACAGAGGTAGCTGGAAGTTGTGTCAGTAAGTGGCTCTGGCTCCCGGCACGTGGTTAGTCTCTGATCTTATTACTGGTTTTTGTCTAATCATGGAAAAGATAGGAAAATTTTTGGCTTGGTCATGTAAAAGATGGAAAAAATTGTCTTAGCCTAAATGGCTCATCCAATAAGAGCCATCAATTTAGTCATAAGCAATAAAAAAATATTGGTAAGAATTGACAAATGTAATAAGTTAATAAAAAATTATTAATATTAATAACAATTGAAACTGTAACAAGTTAATAAAAAAATTATTTTGTTTATAAACAATAAAAAAATTATTGGTAAGAATTGAGCAATGTAATAAGTTAACAAGCAAGAAAAATAACAAGAGTTCACATTCAAACCATGGCAGAAGAAAATTGGTCAATCAGACCTCGTAAAAACAAGTCTATGCAGAGGCATCGCCAGTTTTCAAAACATTCGTGTATCCATCAATGAAATGCAAATATGTATTTCTCCATTATCCGTTTGTATCCTACTTTACGTATCAACCAATGAAGTGCAAATATATATTTCTCCTCTCTCCGCTTATATCCTATTATACATGCAGTGTAGTAGAAATAGGTGAAATTTCTTGAATGCTTAGAAGCAACTCAATGGAAACTCTTCATGCATTAGTTTTTTTGGAATTGATACAATATAATAGTTATTGCTCAAAAAAATTTCATAAATTCAAAACTTATTTTAAAAGTTTTAAATCATTATAAGAAAATTATTAATATTATCAATTTCAAAATCCATTAAATATGTAATGTCATCAGAGCAATCACATGGGGGCAGTTGACAACTAGAAGCTCCATAGTACGTTGTCATAGTGGTGAAGGGTACAATGAAGAGGTGACCGCTATTATGAAGGTTCGTGGGAAGGAAACTAGTTTTGCAAAGATGCAACTTTGTAGGCCATGGCCTTCACTCCAGATGATTTGGTCCATTTCCATCCATTTCTTTTTCCATTGCTTACCTCAACCATCAGTGAGAGTAAGTTCTGTTTCATGAAAAGTGAGGGTAAGTTTTGTTTCATGGTGCATCGCTTACCTCAACCATCAGTGAGAGTAAGTTATGTTTCATGAACGGTGAAAGTAAGTTTTGTTTCAGGAAGGATGAAACAAAACTTATCTTCACTGATGATTAAGGGAAGCAAAATTTCCACATTCAAATGCATAAAGTTTAGTTTTTTTCTTCTGGAAAACAGTTTTGTTTCATAGTTCTTAGATTTAAGTTTTGTTTCACTGGCCTTAAGCATTTTTGTGTTTAAAATGTTTTTAAATTCCAAACTGTTTTAAAAAATTACACTCCAATACTCAATCTTTTCTATATCCAGACATTTTTAGTCACAATTTTTATTTTTTTCAATAGAAAAAACATCGTCCTTGCTACTCATGTTACAACCCGATTCAAATGGAAACAATGCATCAAGATGACCGTGGATGATCTGCAGCTAAAGTCACAAAGGCTTTGCAGCCTGACTCTTTAAGTTGCATGGTTTCCCTTACAGAGCAAGTCAGGGAATTCATTTAGCACAACTGATTTTACAACTTTATTATCTCGTTTCTCGTTTTGTATCCAGTACCAGGAAGACTATTAGGCCTTTTTGCCGTAAGTAAAGTATAAATATGGTACAATGATTAGGTGGTTAAGATTTGGTTTTCACAGATTTTGTGATTTAATCTCAAACTATAACTGATTATACAACTTTATTACCCCTTTATGTTACTGGTTTGATACCCAGTACAAAGAGGAGCTATTAGGCCACTACTTTCTGTTGTAAGTAAAATATAAACATGGTCCCACTGGAAAAGCTATTAGGCCACTACAGGTTGTAAATAAAATATAAACATGACTCAATAATTAGTTGAGTGAGATTTGATCTTCACAGATTTTGTAATCCAATCCTGGACTATATATGTAACAACTGCTCTATTTAACTAAGTTTAGCCATAAAAACAATTTATTCATTGATAGAAAAAGAGACCCCCTAAACTTTCAGTATAATCATTAGCTAAAAAATGCAAACAATTTGGTAAAACTCAAAAGATATGCTTCAATCTTATGGTTGGACGCACAGATTCAACGAACTAATCCTAAAAAAAATCTTTTACAGATTCAACGAACTAATCCTGATAAATTTCTTGTTAAAAAGAAATAAAGCACAAAGAGTAATTAGTACCTGGAGATTGGCGGCAAACACTGCGTCTCTATTCCAACTGACTGAGATTCAAAACACAAAAACAGCATATTATCTAACCCATGAAATGCAATAACTTTTCGATTTCGCATTCATTCCACTGTTCGTCTAAATGAAATGCAATATTTTTTTGATTTCAAATTCATTCCACGGTTCTTCCATAATTTTTTATTTTTTTTTCAAATTCATTCCACGGTTATTCGAAGAACAATAACATTTTATATAAAGAATTCAAACTGTGAAAACCTACCCCTTAGATCTACCAATCTCAAAGAAATAATTCATAAAACGACCAAACTTCCATTTAGGCACCTGTCGAAAAGTGCTGCATTGGCAGTATTGGCCCCGTAAAACGAAAATGCGAACTCATAATTAAAGGGTAGCAAGACAGAGCGCTCCTTGACCAAATTTAACTTGAAAATGATAATAACAGTGGTTAAAAGAACTGGAGGAATATTTTTGGGCGGGAGTAAAGACAATCTCCTGCCAATTATCGCTACTGGGATTCTAAGATTCCCACTGAAAATCGAACTTAGGGTTTTGGGGTTAGGTAAACTGAAAAGGGTTGTTGAGCTCATGATTGTATTGTCATACTGCAAATCATATCATTACCTGTTCTGCTCTTCACAACGGTTACGTTGTCTCCACCGTCCGATTATCTTGCAGCTCAACCGTATAGAAAGAAATCTGTATTTGGCTCTGTACGGAGGCTATAAATTCGCAAAAAAAAATAATTTGGGCTGGAATGGGCAGATTATACTGTAGCAGATTTTTTTCTCCAGAAAATCATGGAAATTCTGGTAATATTTTGATAAAATCTGACAAAAATTTTTATAAATCAAAGTTATAATGTCAAACTTCGAAATTTTAGTTGTTCCAAATATTTTTTATGGTACTATATCTATTTCCACATTAAAAACAATTCAAACACTACTGTTGCAAAATTTCTTTCTTTCTTTTTTTTGCCAAAATTTAAATTTATTTTCACACATTTAAACCAGGGTTGACTCACTGTCCCCACAATTTCTCTGCCTCTGGAGACCCATCACATTTATCTCAATAAAAAATAGCAGTTGTAAAATTCAAGCTTCACCTCACAAGTGACTTGATTTAATTATTTGGTTTTTAAAATTTAGATATTAATGGTTCGATAAGTGTTAGGGTTAGTTGGATTAGTCGTGATGGAGAGGGCGCGCGTATGCAAGTTTAGGTTTTTTGCAGGTCCTTTCGCCGCCGCCTACTCTGCCCTGCTCGATGATGCAGGTCCTCTTGATGCCGCCGTCGCCTCTACAAGTTGGCTCGTCGCTACAGGTCAAACCGCTGCCGTTGCCCCAAATGCTCTGTTCGTCGCTGGAAACTGTTGCTGCCTTTTTGCAGGATCTTCATCGCTCGGTGCCCTTTTGAGCTGGCCCAGAACCATTGCCGGAAATGTACCTTTGGTAACGAAACAAAACTATCAGGTTTTTCAGGTTTTCTTCCCCCCTTTGGCACATTTCGTGTTTCCTCAGGGTGTTTTCTTGACCCCCTTATGCATAGGATGGGGTTTTTTTGTGTCAAAACCTCTGTTTCTTTCTCTGTCTTTGGATAATCCGCGCTCAAACGCAAGGGGTTTCTCCCTGGAGGAGATGCTTTGTATTCGTCAATAGGAAACAGAGCAGATCTTTTTTTCTTCGGGCCCTTTCTGACTTCCTGAGGTTGCTCGACTCTAATGGTTTTCAAAGAGTATTGGGATCAGGAGGAAATAAATCAAAGCTATCTCACAGGGACCCAGAACAGGATCGAACCCAAATCTTCATAAAAACGTTGTTCGGGAAAACTATATGCAGGCAAATCTGGACTGGAATCCTGATAAAAAATTTAAAGGAACAAATACAAGCAGATTCAGGCATTCCTTCAAATCTGCTATGTTTGGTTCATGTAGGTAAAATCCTACAGGAAAATTTTTCTCTTCAGCACTATGGCATCGGTTGAGATTCAACCATCACCTTAAGCACAAGGCTGAGAGGAGGAAGCTCGGCTGCAGGCCCAAAAGGCTTTCAGGGCTCTACATCAAAACCTTCAGGATCATATCGTGATGCAGCAAAAGGGAAAGCCCCTTCAAAGGGAAAAGAACCTGCAGCGTTCAATATCCCGCCAGGGCAGTATATCGTGGATCAAACACCAGAAATCCCCTCCATCTCGCTGGATATTCCAGAGGTAAAGTGCATTTTTTCAGATCTGGAAAATAAAGCTGTTATTTGCAGGTTTAACGGTTTCTGGCCAAAAACCGAGGCTCTTTACCAATGGATTCACACAGTCTGGACAAAAGACTGCCAGATCCACCTCTGCTCAAAAGGCTTCTTCATAGTAACATTTCATGAAGACGAAAAAAGGGATAAAATTCTTCATGAAGGTCCTTGGTTCTGGGGCAGTGCCGGTTTATTTGTCACACCATGGTTTCCAGAATTTGACGCCAACACTATGGTGGTTTCAAGGATGCCAGTTTGGGTAAGGTTGCATAACTTACCATTACACTTTTGGCACTTCAAGGCCTTATCAGCCATAGGGAATTCCCTTGGAAGAATGCTAAAGATTGATACAGACAGACACTTAAAAGGAATTTTCACTTTTGCTAGGATATGCGTCGAGGTAGATCTTAGCCAAGGACTACCTGAAAGCATTTTCCTGACTTTCAACAATATTCAGTGGAAACAATCTTTGGACTATGAGAACACAGCATTCAGGTGCAGGTGATGTCAACAAACAGGTCATCTGCTCAAAGCATGTCCCAGCAAGAGCAAGCCACAACAAAGGAAGTCTAGAGGATGGCAGAATTTGGATGAAGTCTTAAAGAGGCGAACAGCACAAAAAAAAGCCCCTTCGGTATCCGAAGAGGAAGAGACAGAGGCAGAAGAGGATGATACCACCATAGAGGAAGCTGAATTAGAAAATCAAAAGGAAAATTCAGTAGACAACAAGGATCCACAGCCACATACAGTAGAGACTCAGCAAGACAAAGCAGAGACGACAAGCACGGATCAAACCATGGGGGGTAACAAACGTCAACACCAATCAGACACATCAGACTCAGACAAAGAATCAGGGACGCTGCAAGAAACAACTCAGTTAGTCATTGTTCCGACTGAGCCCACTCTGGGTGAGTGGCGTAAGGTCGAAAAGAAAAAAGGGCATAAATCTTGATGCATGAGTTTTTTCATGCCCTAGCTGGAGCCTGTTTCTTTCTCTTCTTTGCTCTTTTTCTTTGCTTGTGTTAGTCTATCTAACGCTGCTGTTGGGTGCGTCAGCACTTGTGCCCTTGTGGCTGTTCAGTATGCTTCTTTGCATATGCTGTTGTAACTTTTCATCATTTCTTTAATAAAAAGTTACTGATTTTTTCTCTGGAAAAAAAAAGTGTTAGGGTTAGTTGAATTTATCTTATTTTTTTTTATACAAAATTTAGGAAACATTGTTTAATATATATATAATCAACCAATTTTCGTAATTTTTAATGAATAAGAATTAATTTATATATAATATTTTAATAAAATAAATTTAATTTTGTGTTTCGATAAAATTTTGCTAAATGAGCGTAGATCCATCTTAGCATCCGATCTATCAAGCCTTAAGAGAGATCAAATCTCTCTAGGTGCAAACTTATTTTTTGAGTGCAAAATTTGAGGAAAGGTTTGCACCTGAGAGATTTGATCCCGCTCAGCGCTTGATAAATCCAATGTTAAGATGGATCTACGCTGGTTTCATTGGTGTGCGGTCATACAAAATTTGCTAAACATCTAATTATTTTGATCATTTTAAATATGTTAAATATGTCTAAGATTAATTTGGTCAATTTAATTTAAAATTTGCTTAGTTACCTCAGTTTGTTGAGATGAAAGAGACTGTTAGTAACTTGAATGATGAAAAATGATGAAGTACAAATTTTGAGTGCAAAGTGTCAATGTAACAATTTTGATAGATAGAAAATGTGAATACTAAAAATATAGTCTATTACAAACAATCTTCATTGCAATCAATCTGAAACTATTTTCTTCTATTGTTTCTATTATCACACCTATTAGTTTTTCCATTTTCTCTTATCGATCATATGAAAAGAGTAGCTGCAAGCATAGACCATTCAAATATTTAACTCGATCTACTGTAGTAAACAACATACTTTGTAAGAGTAGCTGGGAGCATAGACCATTCAAATATTTAACTTGATCTACTGTAGTAAACAATAGTAAACAACATACCTTGTCTGTGTTGCTCTCCAATATTAATAGTAGTTTTCTCCAAAGTCAATCATTCTGACTTATGGAGTGTTAAATGCAAAGTAATTAACAATGTTGAATGATGGAAAATGGCAATAATAAGAATGTAGCCAATTATAAATAGTTTATAGTTTCAAGAAGCAAACATATTATATAGGATGAGAATTCAAGTATTGTATCTAATGTTGAATAATTTCTATGTGCTTACATTAGAGAGAGAGTGTGTGTGTTTTGGGGGTGAGAAGGAGAGATAAGGGGAGATAGAGATATAGATAAGGAGGAGAGGGAAGAAGAGAGAGCAAAGACAAGGAGGGAGGAAGATATATTATCTATATATAAATATATATATATAAAATGGAGAGAGAAATGTTAGAGAGAGAGAGAAGGGAAATATAGAGAAATTGAGGGGAAAGGGAGGGATGCAAAGAAGATAGATAAATATATAGAGAGAGTGTGTATGTTTAGGGGCTCAGATAGAAAGATAGAGAAGGAGAGACAATGGGAGATAGAGATATAGATGGAGGAGGTAGAGATGTGCTTACATTGAAATCAATGCACATTATTAATCTAATTACTTTGAAATTAATGTACATCATGCATCTTGTTGCATCAAATCAGAAATCAACCTCTACAAAAAAATCAATGCATGTAGTGCAAACAATCAAATAGGATTAGAAATCAACATCTATATTGAAATCAATGCATCTAGTGAAAGAAATCAAATAGGATTAGAAATCAATATCTACACTGGAACTAATGCATCTAATGCAAGTAATCAAATATGAGTAGAAATCAACATCTACTTTGAAATCAATGCATCTAGTGTAAGGTATTAAATATGATTAGAAATCGACATCTACGCTGAAATCAATGCATCTAGTGCAAGCAATTAAATAGGATTAGAAATTAATATCTACACTGAAACCAATGCATCATGTGCAAGCAATAAAATAGGATTAGAAATTAATATCTACACTGAAACCAATGCATCTAATGCAAGCAATCAAACATGAGTAGAAATCGACATCTACGTTGAAATCAATGCATCTAGTGTAAGGTATTAAATATGATTAGAAATTGACATCTACGCTAAAATCAATGCATCTAGTGCAAGCGATTAAATAGGATTAGAAATTAATATCTACACTGAAACCAATGCATCATGTGCAAGCAATAAATTAGGATTAAAAATTAATATCTACACTAAAACCAATGCATCTAATGCGAGCAATCAAACATGAGTAGAAATCAACACCTACGTTGAAATCAATGCATCTAGTGTAAGGTATTAAATATGATTAGAAATCAACATCTACGTTGAAATCAATGCATCCAGTGCAAGCGATTAAATAGGATTAGAAATTAATATCTACACTGAAACCAACGCATCATGTGCAAGCAATAAAATAGGATTAGAAATTAATATCTACAGTGAAACTAATGCATCTAATGCAAGCAATCAAATATTAGTAGAAATCAACATGTCGCTCAAATCAATGCATCTAGTGTAATGTATTAAATATGATTAGAAATTGACATCTACACTGAAATCAATGCATCTAGTGCAAACGATCAAATAGGATTAGAAATCAATACTACACTGAAACCAATGCATCATGTGCAAGCAATCAAATAGGAGTAGAAATAAACATCGACACTGAAATCAATGCATCTAGTGTAAGGTATTAAATAGAATTATAAATAGACATCTACATTGAAATCAATGCATATAGTGCAAGGTATTAAATAGAATTATAAATAGACATCTGCATTGAAATCAATGCATATAGTGCATGTGATCAAATATGGTTAGAATCAACAACTACATTGAAATCAATATATCTTTTTTAGTGAAAATATAAAATATTCATGACTTTCTAGATCGAACTTCTATGTCTGTATTTGTCTAGATATGAGACTCTTTTTTCTCCCCTCTCTCCACCTTCTATTATGTGTCTATCTCCCTCCTCCTCTCCTTCTCTCTCTTCCCTTCCCTCTCTCCCCCGTCTCACTCTACCTGCCTCTCCCTAACTTTCTCTATCTTCTCTTCTTTTCTTTCTCCCCCTGCCATCTATTGATACTGCCTCCATCTCCCTTATTTGTTCTCTTTATCTCAACCCCCTAAACACATTCCTCTCTCTCTCTCTCTCTCCTCTCTCTCTTCCCATATATATAAATATAATATATATATATATATATATCTCCCTCTTCCTTTCCCTCTTTATCTCTTCCCTCTCTCTCTCTTTCTCGCTCTCTCTCTCACACTGACTCTCCATCCCTCCCTTTCCACTCCCTCTCCACCTTTCTCTCTTTATGTCTTTCTTCCCCTTCCACCTCCATCTCTCTCTCCCCCTCTCTCTCCTCTCTCTCAAGTCCTCTCTTTTTCCTTCCTCTCTCTCCCACCTCCCTTTGTCTCTGCCCCCATCATACACACACTCTTCTCCACCCTCCAACTCTGTCACTATCTCCCTCCCTCTCTCCTTCTCTCTCACCCCCCTCCATATATATATCTCCTTGTCTCTCTCTTCCCCCTCTTTCCTTATCTTAATCCTCTCATTTTCTCTCTCTTCCCCCATCTCCTCTCTTCCTCATTCCATCTTCATCTATCCCTCGTCACTCCCTCTCTTTCCCCCTCCAAATCCATCTCTCCCCCTCCCCTCTCTCTTCCTTTCTCCCTCTCTCCCCCTCCTCTCTCTTTTCCTTTCTCTCTCCCACTGTGTGTCTCACCTCTATGTCTCTCTCCCACACTCTATTCTCCCTTCCATCTCACTCTCTTTCTTAAATATGATCCCATTGTATTGTCATGTCAGCAGATGTAGTCGGAGAGCAGCTCCCAAGAGGCCGAAAATCCAAAGTCAAAATCAGAGTAATTCCCTTCTGGGTTTTCTGGGCTTTGTCCAAGGAATCTAAGGCTAAAAGGGAAGAATTTTCTGGGTAGTTTTTGGGCACTTTCCAGCAGTCCGAAGTCAACAGATCAATAGTTTACTAGGACATCGTAGAGCATAGTAGAGAAGCAGCTGAACATCCATCTTTCCAGCTATTCTACCACCTGGTGTTGGTCTAGCTTGTCCTTGAAACAAGCCCAGGTGCACTACTCCATTTATATATTGTACTCATGCTCTCATATTTCACAATATATGACTCAATAGTTCGAGTATTATAGTGTTTCATGGGTGTTTGCTAAATGTTTTTAATTTTCCACTGTTGCACTATTTGTTTAATTGGTTTATCACTTAAAATTCTTGTTTAGGAACATTACAATGGTATCAGAGCATCGAATTTGGCTCAGCCTGCGGGTTCGGGTTTTCAGTTTTAAGTATTTGAGGGTTTATTTTGAAAGTGCCAAAGTCATCTTTTGTTGCAGAATTTTTATTTTTGTGCCAAGATTGTTGTTGCCAGTGTTGTTTCAGTGAATTTGATGGATTTAATAGGTGGAACATTGTGATATTAATTTATCTAATTTGGAGCAGTGTGTCGAGTTGGGCAGAGTAGGAAACTTGCACTAAATTGGGGCTTTTTGTATCTTTTGGAATCAACCCAAAAAAAATCTGGGTTTTTCTGGGTTTTATGAGAGGAGTTTATGGTTAAAATTTTAGAATTTTCTAGGTAGTATGCGGGCTGTAAATCAATGTTCATTCATCATTTCGTTTTATCAATGAATTGGATAATTCACACCACTTGGTGAGTTTGATCTTGGCTTGGATTTAAGCCAAACTATTTCTGGGTTTTTATGGGTTTGGTGTGAGGAGCCTTAGGTTAAATTTTCAGAATTTTTGGAGTAGTATTGAGGGAAAAACACCAATTTATCTTCAGCAGCAACAACATAATTTATGGGCAGTGCTAATTAATTATTTGGGTTATTTTGTTGGGCCTTTGCAACATCAGTAAGGGGAGTTTGAAATTTTAAAATTTATTGGCTCGTGGATGAGTCACTGAGGTAGCTTGCAAGCCTTAGTGCTGACCCTATCGCTAGGAGAAATTTTATGAGAATATTTTTGGGAGGGTTCAGATTTGGGAAGGATGAGGAACTAAAGGAGAAACAATGTCAAGAGCTCCCAAAGAAGAGCCAAAATCAAAAGAGGAGAGAGCATATTTGCTTCACATGTCAAGGAGCATGGACACCATATCGCACATGTAAAACTTACAAAGAAGCAAAAACTAAAGAAGAGCGAGGAATGACAAAAAAACCCCAAGTCAACAAAGAAATGAAGGGCCCAGGTTTGAGCAGGAGTTGCATGTAGAATGCTTTAACTTGCATGAGAACACCTTTGAGGAGCATGAACAATTGCGTGATAGCACCTACCTATGCCTCTAAGTTTGATGATTGCAAATGGTGAACAACAATTTGATTCCATGCATAAAGAAAGCCCAAGAGAAGACACTCAGGAGGATTTGAGAAATGAGTCATTGGTGGTAGCCCAGCATGAATATCACTCAACGGTGCAAGGACATGAGGAGGACGATATGCACATTGTGCGGGATGAGCCATTTTTATATAGTCAGTGAGTGGCTCACGTTGAGCCCATGGTGGAGGATGAGCAAACACTCGTGGGGTTAGTCATTGGAGTGGAGTAGATAGATGTGCATGCAGCCTCCAGGGAGGTAATATTTGTAGACATATTTTGTCAGGAGGTGTTGAAGATTGACGAGGTAGTTTTGCAGGAGGCTAGTAGGCGAAAAGAGTTGGAGATGGTGGTGCATCCATCCTTGGGTCTACCCATTGATGAGGTGCAAACACATATAATGGCGGCTAGCAAAGTTGCAACATATTCGGGAAGCATTCCTCTCCAGGAGTTCATAAATAGGGCTTGCAACACAGTTTTCCCGCTTTTTCCCATTAGAGGGAGAGAGGCAGGATTTCTTGGACATGTTTTGATTGTCCGGGTGGAGCATCAAGAGCTGAGAATGGATCAACATAAACATAGCAGATGTATTCTTTGCATGAAAATCCCCACATTGGATTGGAGAGAGATCATGAGCTGGTACCCTACTGATGGAGTATCATTTTTATTCAGAGGCATTGTACTGCAGGAGCCCTCCAAGGTGAGGGATATCACATGCTTCAGTTGGCAGTAGGATGTAGACTGGCCACTCATCAATATTTCAACACGACTTCAACATGATGAGATTGCGCTTGGTCTAGGCCAAGGGTTGGATTGGAGAGAGGTGATGAGTTGGTATGCAGCAGGTGGAGCAGCATTCACTACCGGAGTTATAACACAATGGGAGTTGTGGAGCCTTGATGCTCCTTATTGCCGGCATGGGGATCCCAAAGGATTTGCTGATGACATGTTCTGTCGGAGATTGATGTGGGATCCTTGCATCGAGGAGTCCATTCATGGTGGGTTGACACAGGAGCAGGGCATCACCTAATCGTTCGTATGGGATCCTGGAATTGGGTATTAGTTGCGTCGGACCACCAGATTGGTCCACATATTTGGATTGCTTGAGGGAAAGCAATCTTGGGGTGGGAGGAATGTCATGTCCCCATTTTTATCCTTCTTCATAGTGCAGCCAGGGTGGATTTCCAAGGCAGGAGGTGGCCAGGTCAGTGGAGTAGGCTTATGTCATCAGGGGTTCCGATGGAGGTTTGCGGAGTTCTTATGGGATTTGATGACATTCGCTTGGCATATTCCACCATCTACACAGTTTTCCTTTCGTTCCATCACATTCCGACAACTTTCAGAAATCAACATTATTACTAGGCATAACTTAATTAATTATGCTCAAGATGGCATTCCGAGGAGATTGATTGGTGGGACACCTCAATGTAATACATCGTTGGAACCAGAATGAGAAGATCTATAGGATGGGATGGTTAGATATGAGTTTCAATGGCCTGAGGAGACATGGTGACAAATTTACTCTTTTCCCACATTAAAAGAATATTTTAATTGAAATAAAGGAGAGAAAAGTGCTCCATGATTAAAATAATAATAAAATAGAAGGTTCTAGAGGAGTCCATCAAATCTATAAAAGAGGAGGAGGAGACCATTGGAGGACATCTTGGATTGAGTATTGTTTCTTGTATGAGAGGTTGAGAACCCAGCTCTCTACTCCACTGGTAGCCCCGGGATGGAAACCCTTTTGTGATTTAGAGAGATTGGGCGAGTACCCATCTCCCCTTGGTGGATTCATTCAGAATCCACAGGTGTAGAGATTGTTTTTATGTTTTAGTTTGGAGACCGGAGGGTCATTCCCAACTATTGTATTGGCATCTATCTATATATAATAAAGTTGGATTTTGGTTCTTGCATTTCTCATTGTTTCTCATGTTGTGATCTTTTAATGAGATTTTGTGCAATTTATAGATTTATGGTTCTGGTTTTACATGGCAATCTTCTGAAAAATGCATGATAGTTTAATATGAAGTGTCTGTTCCAAAATTAATTGATTTGGAACATTACACGAATATATATTTTTTCCCTTATTTTTGAAAGAAAAAATTTAATTATAAAAATTTACAAGTGAGAAAAGTTATATATTAATGTATGTATGTTATATTTAAAATTAAATAAATATTAGAAAAAGCATACCAGTGTTATAAATTTAAATGTTAGAAATATGTGATAAGATTAAAAAAAATTATGTTTATTTAAAATTAATAAAATTATTTTACTTTTAGCCCCAAGGGATAGTTTAATTTGTCGAGTTCTCGTTGCTAGGTATCTTGCGAATTGGGAGGTCATGGGGTCAAATCTCCTCGACATCTTTGGGGTTATGCCCAACCAGATAAGCCAACAGGTGGATCTGCCCAGATTATTACCTGTGGATGTAGCAACCACTCAGTGATCGTGAACCATACTTATAGCCCCAAGGTATAGCTCAATTGGTCAAGTTCACATTGCTAAGTACCTTGTTAATTGGGAGGTCACGAGGTCAAATCTCCTCAATCCCCTTGGGGTTATGCCCGACCAGATAAGTTGGTGGATAGATCCCTTTGGGTGGATCTGCCCGAATTATTACCTGTGGATGTAGCAACCACTCAGTGACCGTGAACCATAGTTGAAATTTTTTATTTATTAAAAAATAAAAATAAAAATATATTTAGAAATTCAAAGTTTATTTTAAAGTTTTTGAAATATTATAAAAACTTATTGATATTATTAATTTTAAAATCCATTAAATATGTTATGTTACAGGAACAACATCTACTTAGCCATGGACTCAAGATGACAACCCGAAGCTCCGCATTACATCCACTACACGCATGTCATAATGGAAAAGGGTGTAAATAATGAAGAGGTAATTGCTATTATGAAGGCTAGTTGGAAGAAAACTAGCTTTGTAATGATGCAACTTTATAGGTCATGGCCTTCACGTGAGATGATTGCTCACATGAAATTGAAGACCAAATTTTGGTCCATTTTAATCAGCTTCATTGCAATTTGCTTACCTCAACCATCAATGAGGGTAAGTTCTATTTCATGGTTCCTAGATTTATGTTTTGTTTTGACATTATTCCTAGATTTTCATTTGTTTTTCTTGTTGTTGTCCATTTTATTGATACCAAAGAGTCTTTTAGACCACTTATCTCTTCCTCCTTATCCATGATTCATCCTCTGTTATAGTTGAGAAGCCATGGAGTGACCCATCAATGGTAGTTGGCACCTTGGGCTCAATTCTCCCACAAGGTATTTTTTCAAGGATTGTTTCTTTGTGTTTTTTTGTTTTTGGGCAAGTAAATACACCTCAAGGGGGCTAGGGTTGGAGTGGATGCTGAGAGTGTTGAAAAATCTAAGGCATCAATGATTAGGAGATTTCTCTTCTTGATAATTTCTTGTGATATACTTTTACTTCTTGAATTTTTATCTTCTTTTTGTTATATTATTAATGTGTTCTTTCCATTAAGACAATTACCAAATAAACAATAGAAGACAAGAGACACAGTATGTAGGCTTGTTAACTAGGGCCAAAACCTCTCTCTCTTTGAGAGGAAAACCCAAACAAAAATTCTTCTTATAGATCAATTGATGGACACTAAGACCATGACAAAGACCCTTGACTCTAGTGTCCTCCCAAGACCCTTGTCGCCAACCTACTTGATGCTCTACCTTTTCCCTTTCTTAGCTTCCTTCTAGAGTCTCGAACTTCTCTTCTCGACCTTCCTTTTCTTGGCTTCCATCTAGAGTCTCGAATTGCTCTTCTCGGCCTTTCCTAAAGAATCTTGGTCTCTTAGATTAACCCTATTTCGTAAAAGCTAGAACAATCTTCACTTCCTTGATTAGTCTCTACTTCTCCTTGACTTCTTCTTGCGAGATCTTATACCCAAACAAGGTCTCCTCGAGGCAGCAACGAGTTCTTCGACCTTCTCTCTCTACCCTCGGACCTACTTCCTTCACACGTGAGAGAGTATACGAGCCCAAATAAAAATTCATAGAAGAATCCCTTTCTTCGTTATCCTTCCTTTGTTCTTCGCTTCTCTTGTCTAGTCCTTCCTTCACACTTATGCTTGTAGGTTCTTCTTCATCGAGTTGCTTGCCTTCGAATGAGGCTGAGTGTGGTTATATATACGCGTTGCCTCATGTTATTTAGGGCAACATGATCATAAGGAGGAGAGCCGACATCATCTTCTAGGTTTCTTCATTCATTGTAGGCTGACTTAGAGAGGGCTAGTGACAATTTCTTGGAGGATTACTTTACATAGAAAAGTGTGATTCTTTACAATGTGTAACATTACTTCTTTACATGACAATGACTATTTTATTCTTTTATGACTAGATGACAAAATTCCTAAAGTCTCTTAATGGGAGCCTTGACTCAAAAATAAAATCTCTTGCTCATGAAACCCATGATGCAAGCATTACAATATTTTATTTTTCTTCTTTACATCTCTTTACATAAAATCACAATTACATGTCATTATGAAGATCAAACCTAGTTACACTTTTCAACAGAGAGCACAGTAGGTTGGCCCTTTCCCATGCCCAATAAGGGGTTGTGGCATTAGTAGGGGGATTCTGGGCACAAACACCTCTAAAAATTCAAGAAGAAATTTATTCAGCAAAGGAGGAGACATAATTGAAGTGTGGGTTTATTCATGATGCAACATTGATGAAGATATGAGGACCTTGGTTCCTAACACTAGAAACATAAGTCCGAGGACACTAAATACTACAAAATGGTGGATTTATACTAGCAATACAAACGTTAATGGGAAAGGTGTTAATGGAAAAAAGTGACTCCTATAGGGTGTTGTAGCTACTACAACCACCCTCCAAAATTTTTGCCCATGCTTATATTTTGGAGCCTCCCTTATACCCACAAGAGCTCATCATTCACTATCGTCAAGTATTCATGCTATGTTAAAGGACTTATCATTCCATGTAGTGATTTTAATGTCTTTCTTTGATCCTGATTTGAATCTTTTCAAACAAAATCCATCTCCTGCCTTGACCTTACAACATTGTTGGTCTTCCCTTTAGAAATTATGCAATATTGGAAGGTGGGTTAGCCTTGATGATTTGAACTACACAGTCCTGAGAGGTAGGATGTCCTTGAGCTCTAAGACTGCACAATCATGAGAGACAGGCCAGCCTTGAGCTTAGCAATTGTGTGAAAGCCTCTCGTACCCTCAGAAATTGTGCAGTTCATTGAGCCAAGGAATTGCTGAGTCCCTTATGGTTGGGAATTGCATAATCCTTCTTAGTAGTGTGAATGGCCAGTTTCTCAAAAAAAAATAAAAAAATAAAAATTAAAATAAAAAAAAAAAATATATATAATATATATCCCTAGAAAATGGGGAATGGAAAATTAGTTTCCTGAAGAGTGGCACAAGTTGTTATTTTTTACTTTCTGCCAAGTGTTGCGTTTTCATTGATTTTAGGCATGTGCGTCATAAATCCTAGCCTAACCTAGATCTATATAGTAGACACCCCTATATCCCATTTTCACATTCAATCTTGGAGCTCTAGCCTTCCTAAGGAGACCAAGGAGCCTTTGGTGGAGTTTGTGGCGCTTTTCCAGCTGATTTTTTCTTTTGTCGTCTTTTGTCGCTTTTATGTCACTTTTTGTCATTTCACTTTTTTGAGTGTTGTTTTGCTTGTTTCTTTCATAGTAGTTGGAATTTTAACTTATATTATCTTGTACAAGTGTTGGTTCAGTCTGTTGTTCACTTCTCACAAGTTTCACATCAGCTTCTTGTTTGTTCCCACCAATGGCTATCATTACAACAACTCCCTATGCATGATTGTTTTTCCTTTTGCATGTTGATTTTCTACACTTGATTCTCACTTATATATCTTACCCTTAGTCATATTTGTTTGTAGTGCATGTTTAGAGTAACAAAAGGAAGGATGTTGACGATGTTGAAGTCTTAAAGAGGTATTCGGTTTTACAGCAGTTTTAGGATGTATTTCCAGCACAGATTTTAGAGTTACCACCTCATAGGGAAGTATACTTTACTATTGAGTTGATACCATGAGCAGCACTAGCATCAAAGGCACCCTACAAGATGAGCACTCAAGAGTTGGTGGAATTGAAGTTGCAACATAAGGAAATGCTTGATAAGGGATACATTAGGCTGAGTGTATCGCCTTGGTGTGCACCAATTTTGTTTGTGAAGAAGGAGGCACTCTTAGTTTGTGCATTGATCACAAGCAGTTGAACAAGGTGACAATCAAGAATATGTACCGTTTGCCACAGATTAATGACTTGTTTGACCAGTTGAAAGGAGCATTATTTTTTTCAAATATTGACTTGAGATTAGGATATCATCAAGTACGCATCAAAGAAGAAGACATCTACAAGACAACATTTTGTACCAAGTATGGGCATTAGGAGTTTGTAGTGGTTTCGTTTGGTCTTACTAATGCTCCAACTACTTTCATGTGTTTGATGAATTGTGTATTGCGTCCTTATCTTGACAAGTTTGTGATAGTATTCATTGATGGAATATTGATATATTCTAATAATGAGGAAGAGCATGTATAACACCTAGAAACATTGTTAATATTGTTGAGAGAGCATCATTTGTATGCCAAGCTTAGTAAGTGCAGTTTCTTTTAGACATAAGTTCATTACTTAGGACATGTTGTTTCCAAGGAAGGCATAGCAATGGACCCAGAAAAAAATCAGAGCTATCATGGTGTGGGAATATGTGTATGAGTTCATATCATTTATTGGACTAACAGGTTATTATAGGTATTTCATCAGGAACTTCTCATGGATTTCCTATCCTATTACATATTTGCAACAAAAAGGGAAGAAGTTTGAATGGACTGAGAAGTGCACAACTAGTTCTGAGCAGTTGAAGCATTCACTTACAAAAGTTCCAATATTGAAGATTACAGATCTTGAAAAATATTTTGTGGTATGTACATATGCTTGCAAGAGAGGACTTGGCGGAGTCTTGATGTAGGAGGGACATGTGGTATGCAATGAATCCAAGAAGCTGAAGGAGAATGAACAAAACTATGTGAGTCATGATCTTGAGTTGGTAGTTATCATTCACAAATTGAAGATATGAAGACATTATCTTCTTGGTAGGAGGTTCGTCTTGATGAGTGATCATAATGAGTTGAGGTGCTTGTTTGACCAACCTAATCTCAATTCTAGGCAAGCTAGATGGTTCGCTACTCGTAGTAAGTTTGATTTCAAGATAAGGTACATCAAGGGAAAGGAGAACAAGGTCGCAGATGCTCTTAGTAGAATAGTGCAGGTGAATCACATTGCAGTAGTGAGTTCTTATGGGACATACTTATAGGAGCGAATCTTATAGGCAAGGCAACATGACGATAGGTATCAAAAGTCAAGGCATAGGTTACAACTTATGCTGAGGGATTTTACATGTCAAGTTGTATTCAGATCACCTGGGATATCAAAAGACATTAACAGAAATTAAAAAATTATGTAATTGGCCGAACTTGAATAAATAGGTGGTTGAGTTTGTTGCGAGATATTTGGAATGTCAGCAGATAAAAGCAAAGTGTAAGCATCCAAGTGGGTTATTGCAGCCGATTCCGATTCCAGAGTTGAAATGGGAGGTCATTTCCATGGACTTCATTACAAGTTTTTTGAGGAGATTGAAGCATCATGATTCCATCATGGTTGTGGTTGACACTTTAAGTAAGGTAGCACACTTCATTGCAGTTAAGTATATGAATTCAATTAGTGAGGTGGCTCATATTTTCATCAGGGAGATAATGACATTGCATGGTGTTCTTAAGAATATCATATCAGATAGAGATGTCGAGTCCACTTCCAAGTTTTGGAAGGATTTATTTGCAGGTTTGGGGACAGAGTTGGATTTCAGCTCAGCTTGTCATCTGGAAACTGATGGACAGACATAGAGGGTCAACAGGATTCTTAATGACATGTTGAGGATGTATGTTATGCATCAACAAAAGAAATGGGAGGAGTATCTTCCACTGGTATAGTTTGCATATAATAATAGGTATCGATTGTCCTTAAATATGATTCTATTTGAGGTTCTTCATGGGTGGAGTTGTAATACTCCTATCAGTTGGAGTGATCTAGTGAACATGGTGTTAATCAGATCAGGTATGTTGACAAAGATGGAATAAGAGATGCGGGTTATTAAAAGGAATTTAAAGGCAATAGAGGACACGTAAAAGAGTTATTCATATCATCATAGGGTAATTAAGGAGTTTGATGTTGGGGATCATGTGTACTTGCGCATCAAGCCCAAGATGAGCTCCGTGAGGATTGGGTCATGTGCCAAGTTGGCACCTAGATATTGTAGGGCTTTCGAGATCCTTGAGAGGATTGGAATAGTTTCCTAGACTTGCACTACCTCCGATAGTGAAATTCCATGATATTTTTCATGTTTCATTGCTTACGACGCTGAACGCGTCCCTAACCAAGGCTACGTATCCTCCACCATCAAATGTCTTATGCGGCAAGTTATCCAAGAGCTTTTCCAAGATAATGAAATCGTTTCCATAAGACATACACTTCGGAAGAGTAACTCTGTAGTTAGTCATGATAGATATGTAGAGATTCAAAACAGATGTGAGGACTCAGCTTGTCATCTGGCCCTCCTTCTAGCGCCAAAATGTTGACGGTGCTAGACCCACCAACATGTAAGGGAATCTCCCCGATAAGAAGTCCCAATTAGACCTCAGACTGTTTGGTGTAGGAGTCCCAACAGTGGGTCATACGGTAATGCCTTGAGCACGATTTCACATAGAGGAAAGTAAGATATCTCTGTTGGTAGCAAGGGTGTGACAACTACAGCAAGCCAAGGAAGGTGCATGAGAGGTTCTAACACACACGGGTTGAGATGAGTGCACCCCTTCGAAACCTGTGATAGCATGGAGTTAAGAAGGGAGCACATGAGCAAAGATGCATCACAAAATGGAAGGCAAGTTAGCTAGTAATCCAAAGTGATGGTTAAACCGACAACACATTTAAGAAAGATTCATACATACATACACAAAAATAGCTATACATGCATGTGTAAGAAAACATATACATATATCATTTAGAGTAAACAGATAGTTGAAATACAATACAACATATGCATGAAACGTGTTGGCTCTTGTTATATTAAGAAGTGTAAGTTCCAGTCATACAATACATCCATGTCCAACCACTAGTTCCGACAACAGAACGTTACAGCCACAACCGCCTGCTCCTCCAAAGAGATATACTAGCTTTGCACAGTGGAGAAGCCAAGGCTCATTACAATACTGTCCAAGCTCTCTCTAAGATAGTCCTATCAGAAGCTTGGCTGACCAAAAGCCTTTACAATGAATTATGAAGTTATATTTATAGCAAAGGGTGGGGTGACCCTTGACATTCCCCTTTGTGACAGTTCATCTACCCTCATGACTCTTCATCTACTCTATGATTGTTACATCCAACTATTGACACTTGAACTTCCACTTGACAAGATGTTATATTACAATGCACATGTGTCCATGTGAGACAAATGCTTTGAGCAAGCCATGCAAGACATCAATGACACTCGGTCCATTGTGGTGAGACCAACTCTTTGACATGTTTGTGATGGTGATGGTGGTGAGCTGATGCTAAGCTTGGTCATTCGTGATGGTGTGCATGCGCTCAATGGTGACATATTGCTGAAGCGAACTCTTGCCTCCGTTGAGTTCAAGTGCATTGGTATGGCTCCTCCATCCAACTCTGTGTGGCCGAACCGGGAACATACTGATGCATAGTGTCTATGTTGATCTTCCAGTGTGTGCTGGTGGTCATGCACGTCAACTGTCAACTGCATGTTAAGCTCCAATCAGACTTGCTTCTTGCCTTCGCCTCGATGAGTGTGCCAGATGGGTTGGATCACATGCATGCGCACAATGATATGCATGCTATTGAATTTCCTTGCATGTTATCAACAACACCACTCACCATGTCTTCTCTGTGCCAGCGGTTGGGATGGATCTATAACTTGTACGGGCACAGTTTCATCTGTCTATGCATGTTGTGCCCCCTGTTGTACCTGTTCCTACTGCAACTCATCCTCTCATCTGCGCAGCTCCTATTCTTCCTCAAGTTGCTTCATCATCACCTGCAACTCCTTCCTTTTTCTTTTCTCTACCCTCACACAATTGCCTTGTTGCACCATCACCTCATAGCCTCAATCTCCAAAGTTGCCTTCATCACAAGTGGATCTGCTTGAGCTTGCAACTTTGTTCTGCCTTTGTGTTTTCAACAGCCTTCCTCTTGCATTGGGCGCATGCAGGTGTGTTGCCTTCTGCTGCTGCTAATGGTGCTGCTTGTTGTGATGTTGATCATTGTGATGTTGTTGCCATCTTATCTTGATTTCCTTGTCTATGAACAACTTGATGTCTTCATCGGTAGGAAAGCTCATAGACACTAGCTTGGCTACAACCCACATTGTGCTCTCAATGGTGTCCTTTAACTCTGCTCTCCTGAAGGCCATTATACTTGTGTTGTTGAGAGGTAGATGAACACATATGATACCTAGAGACATGGAAACACTCATGGTAAGCAATCTGTAATTCGAAAACCAAAACGAACTTGAGAATTGACTTGCAACATACCTGTGTGACTAATCATGAAGGTCGCAAAATTTCCGCCGAGAGGTTGGGAGACTGAATTCCAAAACTGTGCAAGGCACGGTCTGGGCTGTTAGGAGGGTGAATGAGTGTTGGAACTACGCAATGCACAATCCAGCCTAGCCTGCTGAGGACTGAAACTGCGCAATGTGCGATTTCAGTCAGTAGTGACATGCAACCAGTAAACTGCATTGCGCAGTTTCTGGGGCCAATAAGTCATTGCCTCCAAGAATTGTGCAATGAAATCTTGGAGGTCAGTCCTTGGCTAGGCTTGCACAATTTCTGGAGGGAAGACAGAGCCTTCACTTCCGAAAATGTGTAGTGCTAGCAGGGCAAGGCACGGTCTGAGCTGATGGGTGACTGAAAACATGAGAAGTGTGAAAGCATGATGAGATGAGTGCAAACAAGAGTGAATGATCATTCATGCAAACAACAAGTGCAGGATTCGGAAAACAGGAAAGCATGCATGTGTGTGAAGCGAGTCACCACAACGACGACCGTTCGTGCAAAACAGTGTCATGCATGCGACAACAGTGAGATGTTAAGGAAAACTGAAATGATGCTAGTACAAGCTAGTATGTATGAAAATGACAACAAGCACTCACTGAAATCAAGCAGACAACATTCATACGAAGTGAAACACAAAAAGTGCTAGAAACGCAGCACGAGACATGAAAAGCAGGCTTACACCAAAATAGTTGAGTTGAATGTGTTGATGACTCCTAGATGCAATGTGGGATGCTAGAGCTGCAAGGTCGATATGAGGAATGAGATCTCCAACATCTAGTTAATGATTTTTTATAAGATCGAGGCTGTGATGCACATGCCACAAATATAGGAAGAGTGACACTTGGTGGGAGGTTTCTGAAATGATCCTTGCATGCAACCTCCCACTGCTAAAAGTGGATCCCTGAATCAAGGGAGGCCTTTACATGCTGCCTTGGGAGGAGCAACCCATGCATGCAAGTCAATTTTGCTCGGTCCCAAAGGGAACCGGTCAACTCAACTGCACATGCAATAGTCTGCTTAGTTGGGAGGAAAAAATGCACATTTTTGGGAGGGAGTTGGGTTGGTTACCCAGAGGGATTGTGCAATTTCTATGTAGAGCAACTGACTGCTGCCAAGGATTGCACAATTTTTGGGCTGAGCAGTCCTGTTGGGAGGAATTGCGCAATTTTCTTAGTGAACAGTGACAGGCAGAATTACACAATTCTGGAGCCTAGTAGCTACCAGAGAGAATTGCACAATTTCTAGAGGGAAGGTTGGTTTCCCTCCAGAATTGTGCAATTTCTTTAGCGAATTGCTCAGCCCGCAACTAGACCAAGTTCGATGAAACAACCTGTGAGGGGGATGCAACAAGCTTTGATGGACAGGCTGTGATTCTACAAGAAAATAATTGAAGCTTGTGTACTTGACAAGGTAAGACATGTTGTTGTGAAAGGTTGGTAGGGAGGCTCCAAAATGAAGCTAAGGAAAAATTTTGGAGTGTGGTTGTAGCTGCTACAACACTTGGAAACACACTGGTAGAACTCTAGCTCTCTGAATGGAACTTGTTCGTGAAAAGCAATCCTAACACCTCCAGAAGTATTGTTCAGTTTTCATTTCGTCTTGGTTTCCACACTTGCTTGATTGTAAGATGTAACATCTGCCAAGATCTTGGTCGATTGACACACATTCCAAGCCAATTTAACACAGTTGTTTCGATTGGGGTTGAGGGGTATATTGGTGCACAAGCAGTATAGTTGTCAGAGTCTTAGTTCCATCTCTGGTGTTGCTTTGCTACCAGTAGGCCTGGACAGTACCCCGGTGGAGTCACGCAGGAACACAAGCATCGCTCCGCTGCCAGCGATCCTTGTCAGTATCCCAGCGGAGTTACTTACATCACTTCTCTGCGCAGGAAGCCTTTCTCTTCTTTCGCCTTATTCATTTTCATTTTTTTCAAACTTTTTTTTTCACTTTTTCATTTTTTCATTTTTCATCTTCACAACTGTGCATAACACTTATTCATTTCAGAGGTGGAAGAGGGATCCCAACTTATTGAGAGCAGAAGAGGTTGTTCCTTTAGAGAAGTAGTTTATGTATACCTCTGGCATGCTTGTTAAGGTTTTCCCCCTCATCTTACTCTACTTGACTGATGTGACAAGGATTAACTCAAAAACAACCGATTAGAGTAGGTGATACTAGTTAGCACGCAAGCGCTATGTTTTCACCAAGGTTCACTTCGAACATTATGTATTTTCCATTGATGTATCATGGACTAAAGACAACAAGTTCTTACATAATATAGCATACAACAAATAACCAAATGTTGATAGTTATACAAGTCCTCTTGTACATTACCTAGCTTGTTTCAAGAGTCGCACACGATCCATGTGAATCTAACCTACAGACAATAACAAGCAAACAAACCAAAAAGCAAAGCAAGAAGCAGAAGCAAATGTGGAAGCAAAGCAAGTAAGCAAACAAACAAGCAAGAAAACAAACACACAAAGAAAGAATCAAACATGCATGCAAGCAAACAACTCAAAAGAAAACACTACTCCCACTCCTAAGCTAATAGCGCATGGGTCATCTCACGTGAAGTGATATTTCCAATGCAGCCACCAACACATTGGTTGACCCATGTTGGTGAAGGCACGGTTTGTGAACATCGCAGTTACGGAAACCAGTAAGCATGAAAGATATAACGATGAAGACGGACACACTCCGAGCTTACAAGTGATCATAGAACAAAGATGAGTGAAAGTGCATGACATGCACTTTGTGGAGCTGCCATGGTGTTGTGCTACACTGCATGCAGATGTTGAGTGTGTGCATTCTCTTGATTGTGACATGCAAGAAAACATGAGAAAGGTAGATCACTTACGTTGTGCATGTGTGCTTGTTGTGTAAGATTCCTCCAACGCATGAGCAATGGGATCATGTAGTTCAAGTGGAGGAAGTGAAATATGGGTGTCTAGTTGATATTTATTGCAAAGCAGAGAGTGATGAGGAGCCTTGTGTGTTTCAACAAGTTCTTGATCAGAAGTGAAACCAACCTCAGGAAAGCGAGGGCTTGACATAACCATCAGCTCGGGCTGAAGTGCCTCGACATTATATGGGGTTTCGACTCCATTGACAGATGGATCATTGTAGACCAATGCCTTAGACAAATTAACAACGATTGAATCAACATTGTGATCAAATGAGGAAGTGGAGAGATTACGACAACCAAGATCAGAAAATTCAGGATGTTTGTCGGCATCCTCATGATTTGATAAATCATGTAGAGGGGTAGATGACAAGCAAAGATGCTCACCCTCTATGTTTTCCGAAATGACAAATGACAGATTGGATAAATTTTCGAAGGAAGATATGTCCTCTCCACACTGTAATGACAGACTGACATCCGACGTGTCCTATGAATGATCGGAAGTAGAAACACCCAGAAATGGGTTTTCACAAGGGAAATCAACAGTGCAAGAATCACAAGGGATGTCAGGATAAAGCAGATGAAGCACGACTGGAAGGGAGTCATCCTTCACCATGGGTTCTTCTTTAGATTCCCGCACACACTCATCATGAATGATGGTGTAGGTTGGCTACATAACACCAACTCTGATGACAAATTGATCCATACACAATAGGTGAGGGGTCTGAAATGGGAAAATGCAAGACAGTGCAATCCGGAGGATCAACAGAATGCAAGGACAGAGGTTGAGGGAACGAATCCACATGACAACCAACATGCTTGCAAGTCAAATCTGCATAGATATTAAGAGCAGGTGGTGTGGGAGGATGTGACAGTTCAACAAATGTGTGTGCATGATCTCCCACATCAATCTGCAGTGGTGGAGCTATTTGAGGAGGTGAAGGCAGACAATCACTTGTGACAGCAACTATGTCTGCTTGTGATTGCACAGCTCCTTCACCAAAGTGTGTTGAGCGGGGTTCGGATACGCGAAGACGATACTCAAATATTCCATAAAGAAATTCCCAATCAATTTCATCTTTGGGAAATTGATATGCAAGATTACAAAAGTGTGTGTAAAACTGATCAACTGATTCATCGGGTGCTTTTCGTAATTTTAGAATTTCTTGATCGAGTGCTTTATGGTTAAAGTGATTGAAAGCACAGTCTATCTTTGCGACTAGATGAGCAAGAGAATGAATAGATTTTTCGGGCAGTGTGGCGCACTAGTTCATGGGGTGCCCTCGAAGCGTGTAGACGAACAACGCGCAGGTCATGTACTCTTCAAATATTGCATGTCTTTCGCATGAGCCTACAATGTAAACCGCGTGCTTAACCAATGCTACGTGGCCTCCACCGTCAAATTTTTTATGTGTCAAGTTATCCGAGAGCTTTTCCGAGATAATGAAGTCATTTCCATAAGACATACACTCCATAAGAGAAATTTTGTAGTTAGTCATGATAGATATGTAGAGATTCAAAACAGATGTGAGGACTCAACTTGTCATATGGCCCTCCTTCTAGCGCCAAAATTTTGACAGTGTTGGAACCGCCAACATGGAAGGAGATATCCCCAGTAAGAAGTCCCAATTAGACCTCAGACCGTTTGGTGTAAGAGTCCCTGCAGTGGGTCGTACGGTAATGCCTTGACCGTGATTTCACAAAGAGGCAAGTAAGATATCTCTGTTGATAGCAAGGGTGTGACAGTTGCAACAAGCCAAGGAAGGTGTATGACAGGTTCTAACACACAGGGGTTGAGATGAGTGTGCCCCTTGGAAACCTATGATAGCATGGAGTTAAGAAGGGAACATACGAGCAAAGATGCATCACAACATGGAAGGCAAGTTAGCTAGCAATCCAAAGTGATGGTTAAACCAACAACAAGTTTTAGAAAGATTCATACATACATACACAAAAATAGCTATACATGCATGCTAAGCAAACATATACATATATCATTTAGAGTAAATAGAGAGTTGAAATACAATACCACATATTCATGAAAAGTGTTGGCTCTTGTTATATTAAGAAGTGTAAGTTCCAGTCGTACAATACATCCATGTCTAACCACTAGTTTTGACAGCGAAACGTTACATCCACAACCACCTTATCCTCCAAAGAGACATACTAGCTCTGCGCATTAGAGAAGCCAAGGCTCATTACAATATTGTCCAAGCTCTCTCTAAGATAGTCCTATCAGAAGCTTGGCTGAAACAAAGCGTTAACTGATTATGAGGTTCTTATTATAAAAAGGTGGTGACCCTTGACACCCTCTTGTGGACAGGTCACTACCTCATGACTTCTCATCTAACTTTATGATGTAAACTCCAACTATTTCGACACTTGAACTTCCACTTGACAAGACGTTACATTACAATGCACATGTGCCCATGTGAGACAAAATGGCTTGAGAAATCCATGCAAGACATCACTTACACTCGGTCCATTGTGGTGAGACCAACTCTTTGACATGCTCATGATGGTGAAGGTGGTGAGTTGATGCCAAGCTTGGTTGTTCGTGATGGTGTACACGCACTCCATGGTGACATGTTGTTGAAATGAACTCTTGCCTCCATTACATCCGGGTGCATTGGTATGGCTCCTCCATCCAACTCATCTGCTAGCATGTGCATGGTCTTCTTGGGTGCAGTCGAACTGGAAACACATTGATGCATAGTGTCCGTGTTGATCTTCTAGTGTCTGCTGGTTGTCATGCACATCAACTATCAACTGCATGTTCAGCGCCAGTCGGACTTGCTTCCTGTCTTCACCTCAGTGAGTGTGCCAGCTGGGTTGGATCACATGTGTGCGCACAATGACATGCATGTTGCTGAATTCCCTTGCATGCGATCAACAACACCACTCACCATGTCTGCTCTAGGCCAGCTGCTAGGATGGATTTATAACTTGTACAGGCACAGTTTCATCCATCTATGCATGTTGTACCTGTTCCTACTGCAACTCACCCTCTCATTTGTGCAGCTCTTGTTCTTCCTTGAGTTGTTGCTTCATCATGTGCAACTCCTTCTCTTTTCTTTTCCCTGCCCTCGCGTGATCGTCTTATCGCGCCGTCACCTCATAGCCTCAATCTCCAAAGTTGCCTTCATCACAAGTGGATATGCTTGAGCTTGCAACTATGTTCTGCCTCTGTGTTGCGCTTCCTTCTACTACTGCTCGTTGTGATGCTGATCGTTGTGATGCCGCTGCCATCTTATGTTGATGTCCTTGTCTACGAACAAGTTGATGTCTTCATAGGTAGGAAAGCTCATAGACACTAGCTTGGTTGTCACCCACGTTGTGCTCTCAATGGTGCTCTTTGACTCTGATCTCCTAAAGGCCATTGTACTTGTGTTGTTAAGAGGCAGATGAACACCTACGATACTTGGAGACATGGCAAGAAATCTGTTAGTCAAAAACCAAAATGAACTTGAGAACTAACTTGCAACATACCTGTGTGACTGATCATGAAGGTCATGCAATTTCCTCCGCGAGGTTGGAAGACTGACTGCCAAATATGTGCAAGGCACAGTCCGAGCTGTCAAGAGGCTGACTTAGTACTGGAACTGTGCAATGCACAGTCCAGCCTGGCCTGCTAAGGACTGAAACTGCGTAATGTGCATTTTCAACCAGCAATGACATGCAACCAACAAACTGTATTGTGCAATTTTTGGGGCCAACAGGGCACTACCTCCAATAATTGCACAATTCAAGCCTAGAGGTCAGTGCTTGGCTAGGCTTGTGTAATTTCTGGAGGGAGGGCAGAGCCTTTGCTTCTGGAAATGTGTAGTGCTAGCTGAGCAAGGAAGCCCAGTCCAGCCAATGGGTGACTGAAAACATGAGAAGTGTGAAAGCATGATGAGATGAATGCAACAAGAGTGAATGGTCATTCATGCAAACAACCAGTGTAGGATTCAGAAAATAAGAAAGCATGCATGTGTGTGAAGCGAGTAACCGCAACGGCGACCGTCCATGAAAAATAGTGTCATGCATGTGACAGTAATGAGATGTTAATGAAAAATGAAATGGTGCTAGTACAAGCTAGTATGTATCAAAATGATAGCAAGCGCTCACTCAAATCAAGCATACAACATTCATATGAAGCGAAACACAAAAAGTGCTAGAAACGCAGCGCGAGACATGAAAAGCGGGCTTACCCCAAAATAGTTGAGTTGAATGTGCCGACGACTTTTAGATGCAATGTGGGATGCCATAGTTGTAAGGTCGATGTGAGGAATGAGCTCTGCAACATCCACTTGATGAGTTTTGATAAGATCGAGGATGTGACGCACATGCCACACATCTAGGAAAAGCGACACTTGGTGGGAGGTTTTTGAAATTATCCTTGCATGCAACCTCCCGCTGCTAAAAGTAGATCCATGAATCAAGGGATGCCTTTGCATGCTGCTTTGGGAGGAGCAGCGCATGCATACAAGTTAGTTTTTCTCAGTCTCGGAGGGAACCGGTCAACTCAACTGCACATGCAACAGTCTGCTCAGCTAGGAGGGAAAAATGCACATTTCTGGGAGGGAGCTGGGCTAGCTTCCCAGAGGGATTGCGCAATTTCTAGGCAGAGCAGCCGACTGCTACCCAGGATTGCGCAATTTATGGGCTAAGCAGTCCTGCTGGGAGGAATTGCGCAATTTTCTAAGTGAATAGTGACAGGCAGAATTGCGCAATTTTGGAGCTCAATAGGTTGCTAGATAGAATTACGCAATTTTTGGAGGTAAGTCTGGTTGCCCTCCAGAATTGCATGATTTCTTAAGGGAGTTGCTCAGCCTGCAACTGGACCAAGTCTAGTGAAATAGTCTATGAGGGGGATGCAACAAGATTTGATGGATAAGTTGTCATTCTGCAAGAAAATCACTGAAGCTTGTGTACTTGACAAGGTAAGACATGCTGCTGTGAAGGGTTGGTAGGGAGGCTCCAAAACGAAGCTAAGGAAAAATTTTGGAGGGTAGTTGTAGCCACTACAACAAACCCAAGTTAAAATTTCATGTAATAAAGGATAATAAAGGAAAAATAAGACAAAGCTCATGGGACATGTTGGAGAGGTAAATCCCCTCTACGGATAGAGGCGATCCCTACTAGCCCAGAACGGGTCTAGCAACAATCAAACAATGCTATCAGGCAAGTTCCTAATTGCAAATAAAGAGTAGGTGATGAAGACCTACTTGAGATCCAACGCTTTAGTTTGTAGGAGAG
>APFE030491605.1:0-19216 GCA_000404065.3 Pinus taeda | reverse complement strand
ATAGTAGAGTATAATGGTGGATGATTGACACACAAATCCTCCATATTTGTTTGGTTTATATCATATTTTTAATACAATTGAAGGTTATTAAAATTTGATGTTTAATAAAATATTATTTTTGAAATTTTTGCACAATTGCAATATTATAAATTTGTATTTCTACTATTTTTAATTTAATTAATTTGTATATATTAAAATGATGATTTTTTTAAAAATATAAATGAATAATATTTGATAAATATGTTAATTCATTTTTATTTATTTGTAATTACTTGAAATAGTAAAGTATAATGGTGGATCTATTTACATACAAATCCTCCATATACATTTTTTAAAATCA
Source organism: Pinus taeda (assembly GCA_000404065.3). NCBI lineage: Eukaryota > Viridiplantae > Streptophyta > Pinopsida > Pinales > Pinaceae > Pinus > Pinus taeda. The sequence continues at coordinate 18,876 of APFE030491605.1, read as the reverse complement.
ACTTAAGGACTCTCACTTAGCTTGTTTGGGCATCATGGATTATTTCTTCTATGGAGGCCCATGCATTTGCTGTAGAGTGGCATCTATCACACAATTGGACTTTTCTAAGGGAGTTGGCTTCTTTAATAGTGCTTGCATGGACAACTTTGGTTGTGGTGTTATCATGAGGTTGGACTAGTTTACACATATCATATTCTCTTGGTTAGTGGCACTAGTAAATGCTTAAGAGGGGAGATTCTCCCACTTTGGGGGGCCCTACATTTTTAGAGTTGGCTAGCCATTGAGAAGATAAAGGTGGTTGGAGACTCCAAATTGGGGATTGATTAGGTTCCTGGTATTTCCTCTCTGGATATCCCCTCACTCCACCATTGGACTAAGCAAATTTTGGTTCTTCCTCCCTCATTTACCCACATTTAATTCTCTCATATCCAAATCTTTTGCTATTTAGGTGAGAAGTTGGACATGATGATGAAGATGTAGTCCTGCCAAGCTCCCAAAAACAAATATAAATATAAATGAAAAATATATTTGATAAATATGTTTATTTTATTTATATTTATATTTATTTGAATGAATTACTTGAAATAATAGAGTATATGAATCTATATGGTTTTTAACTTGTCATTTTAAAATTTGATTTCACATTACTTTCTTTATATCAATCACTCTTTATATCACTCTTTATATTTTAAAGTATGATTCTTAGCTTATTGTATTTATTTCATATGATACCGTTCATACCAAACATAAGTGAGTTGATACAAATGCACTTGAGTTGTTCTTTCTCATAACATGTAAACATGGCAAAAATTATCTTGCTAAAATCTATTATTTTCTAATTAAATTAATAATTTTAATTTTAGAGTTTTGGAAATAATAAATTTATAGAAAGTGATATTTAAAAATAATTTTTTAAGTTTTAGAGTTTTAACAATAATAGATTTATAGAAAAAAGGAATTTTGATTTAAGTGATATATAGTTGAGAGATTAGTTAAAAATGAACTTGTAAAGTTATATTTAAAAATTATAATTTTGACATTTAAAATATATTATTTAATAAAAATTGACGTGTTATGTGTGTATATGATTGTAAGCATATAATATTGTGCATAATATGATGTGTTTTAAACAAATGAAAGGTTATTAAATTTTGATGTTTAATAAAATAATATTTTTAAAAAATTTGTACAATTGCAATATAAATTTGTATTCGTATTTTTTTTTTAATTTAATTAATTTGTACAAGTTATATGTTATAAAGTATGAACATAAGTGAATTGATACAATTGTACTTGAGCTATTCCTTCAAAACTATCTTTTTAGATAGAGCCTATTAATTTTTAATTAAATTAATAATTTTACTATTAATTTTAATTTTAGAGTTTTGCAAATAATAAATTTGTAGTAAAAGTGGTATTTAAAAATGATTTTGATTTAAGTGATATATAGTTGAGAGATTAGTTAAAAATGAACTTGTAAAGTTATGTTTAAAATTATAATTTTGACATTTAAAATATATTATTTAATAAAAATTGATGTGTTATGTGTGTATATGATTGTAAGCATATAATATTGTGCATAATATGATGTGTTTTAAACAAATTGAAGGTTATTAAATTTTGATGTTTAATAAAATAATATTTTTCAAAAAATTGTACAATTGCAATATAAATTTGTATTTGTATTTTTTTTTTAATTTAATTAATTTGTACAAGTTATATGTTATAAAGTATGAACATAAGTGAATTGATACCACTTTACTTGAGCTATTCCTTCAAAACTATCTTTTTAGATAGAGCCTATTAATTTTAATTCTAGAGTTTTGCAAATAATAAATTTGTAGTAAAAGTGATATTTAAAAATGATTTTGACATCAAGTGGGCTAGTCTTGTTTTAGTGTGACTTGGAATTGATTGCAATGTCACTATAACATCTAGGTGCCTATGTATGCCCCTTTAGCAAGTACAATATTTAAAAATGATTTTGACATCAAGTGGGCTAGTCTTGTTTTAGTGTGACTTGGAATTGATTGCAATGTCACTATAACATCTAGGTGCCTATGTATGCCCCTTTAGCAAGTACAAGTTAATACGGGGATTTGAACCACCCTCTCATTTAACATTTAATTTTCACAACCTTCCCCAATTGAGTTGCCTATTTGAACCATCCTCTCATATAACATTTCATTTTCACAACCTTCCCCAATTGAGTTGCCCCTTGATGGCTATTGAAAATTTAAATATTTATACAAAAAAAAATTAGATTTAGATAGTTATTTATGTTGTGTTGTAATATAATGTTTTGTGTCATGTATTTTTACTTGTTTATATAATTTATCACAAGTTTGTATTTTTATTTTCTATTAGAATATTATAAATATAAACTCGAATTAATTGAATTAATTTATATTTTATTTAGATAAAAATGAATAGTGCATATAAGATAATCAAATGCATATGTTTTGAATTTTACATTTTATAATTTGATTCTTATTACATGATATTTTTTATTATTATATAAAATGTACATGGTTGTTAACTTAACATTTTAAACTATAATTCTAATCATATGATATTTATTTATTACTTTTTTATTTTTTAAAAAAGAACCATTAGCACTTGTATTAAAATATTTGGTTCTATTGCTATAACCATTTATACGCTTAAGTAATTTCAAAGGATTTGGTATTCAAGTTTAACCATAACAATATTTTCTTTCTTCTGCGGGCTTAAACTACAATCCTACATATTTCAAAGGCTTTGGTATTCAAGTTTAACCATAACAAGATTTTCTTACTTTGGCAGGGTTTCTTTTCTTGAAAATTATAAAATTTGGGAGGGCCTAGCTTTTATTGAAGGTTCTATATTCCCCTTGGTGTTGCGAGGCATGCCTTCTCCAGTTTTTTCAGTAGATGAACACCAACTTCCTTTTCCTTTTGATATTTCCACCATGACCATTAATACTTCAAACAAATTTTCCACTAATTACTTCCAAGACTCTAGGGCATTCTTTGCAGCATGATTGGTGGAGGTGGCCACTTCCAAACTGTCCATACTCAACTTGTGCATCCATAATGAAAGTTGTGGGGCAAAAGAAAAAGATGAGATATTCTCATATAACCTTTGAATATATAACGTTACTTCATCAAATTTTTGGAGGCCATGCCTCTCCAAAGACATTAATTTTGGATCTACCTAGATCTAGGATCCTACAATAAGAATGTAATTTGCCATAAAATTAAAGATTGGAAGTGGAGAGCAAGGCATTAAAATCCAAATCTATGGAGAGTTGTGGTTAGATCAACAAGAACAAATTCTATATCAAATCCCATTTACAACAAATCAAATAGCCCAACTATCTATATGGTCAATAGTGAATTGAATTCTTTTTTCTTTTTTTGGCTGGCTCGTGGGCAGGCTTTACCTAGTTGCCTTCGCTGCTTCTTGCAGCCGTCCTGCATGGCAGCCCCCCACTCCTGGGCCTCCTTGAGCTCGGTCTCGATCCCTCCCTAATGGTTCTCCTCTCCCTGGGGAGCGTCCCATTCTTTTCCCTTCGCTCGGCAACCTGCTGATGCTGAGTTTTCTTCCACCATGCCCCTCTCTACAGGGGGAGACTCATCCTTTCAGCACGAAATTGACAAACAAGAAGCAGCATTTGCAGCTTTAATAGCAGAAAATGGAGCTCCAAAAGTGAGGCCAACTACTACCAAATTTGTGAAGATATTAGTAGACATACCAGAGATCTCTTTACCCCCAACTCTACCTAGTAAAGCCACTATATCTTTAGTTGAACGTGGATTGGTAGGACAATTTACAGGTTTGTGGCCCTCCCAAAGCGGTACAGAAATGGGTGGAGAGAAACTAGAGTGAAAATATACAAGGGAAAATAGTTATAAGGCTCTGTGGAAGGGGATATTTCACTTTCCTATTCGAAACCAAAGAAGATATGAATCTAATATTCAGAAATGGTCCTTAATTTATGGACTCTAGAGGCTTGTATTTGAATAGATGGTCACCGAATTTTTACCCAGAGATGTACATTCCAAGCGTTCTGCCGGTTTCCCCTCCATTGTTGGGGCAATGAGTGAGTGAAAGCTATTGGAAATGCGGTTGGCAAGTATATATATAGATGTGAGCTAAAAGATAACATGCACGCTTGTGCTCTCATTTACGTGGAAGTAGACTTGGGGAAAGGATTACCGGAGGCAATAAAAATAAAGGTGGACCAATGGACTCACGTCGAGTAGCTGGACTATGAGGAAATCCCTTTCAAATGCAAGGTATGCTATGAATACTGTCATTTTGCAAATAGGTGTAGTAAATTAAAAGAAGTAGAGAATTCTGAGAATGTTGAGACACAAGAATATACTTGGGAACAAGTAAAACAAAAGAAGCTCCATAATAAACAAGTTGTTTCGAACCCCTCTCATCCCCTCGAAACCCTAGCTTCAATTTATATCCCTCCTATCATCGAGGACCCTCTAATAAACCCGACCTCAAATCCATTTGAAATCTTGGGGGAAGACTTGCCATCCCCTCGTTCCCCTACCCAAGCCAATGCATTAGCCATCATCTCTTCTCCCACCCAGAGCTTATCCTCTCCCCCCACCCACCATTGATCGAATTTTAACAAGAAACAAAGTCAAAGAAAGCACCCATTTGTGGGATCAACTGAAAAAAGTAGGAAAGAAATCCAACAAAGAAATAAGAGACGAAGCAACACCAAAGGAAATGGCCATCGACACTCAACAACCAATGGATTCCTTCCTCGGAAAACAAAAAGGAAGTGGGCAAAATATCAGCAAAAGGAAAAGAGTAATTCACCACAAATCGAGTAAATAATGATTATGGTCTCTTGGAATAGAAGGGGTCTCGACTCTTCTCTCAAAACTAACGCAACACAAGACATAATAAAACACGAAAATCCAGACATTTTTATGATCCAAGAGACCAACGTTAGCAACTAAGAGGTTCAAAAATTGATTAAGACTCAATATTTTTTTTTAAGGAACAACTATGGACTCCATTGGAGTATCAAGCGGTATCTACACATGGTGGAACAAATGGAAATGGGAACTCGTTAATCAAAAGCTCAACAATTATTGAGTTAGGACAGATCTAAAAAATAAGAATACGAATGAAGAGTATACCATTATAAACATATACTCTCCAAACCACTACAGAGATAAAGCTATGTGCTCGGAATTAGTAAAAGAAGAAGCATAAGAAGGTCCAAGGAGAAATCTAGTTATAGGAGGGGATTTAAATTTGATTTGACATAGAGATGAGAAGCTCGGAGGTAATTACTTCAGTGATCCCTTAAAAGCAGCCCTAGAAGACATCATAGAAGTGCACAAACTTTTTGACATTCCACCAAGCTATGGAAGATTTACCTGGAGTAATAAAAAAATGAGAGCACATAATATAAAGGAAAGGCTAGATAGAATTTTGATTCAAGAGAATATAATAGCAGCCTTCCCAACCATCAAAAGAAAAATAGTGCACGCTTCTGCCTCTAACCATAATCTTGTGGTGCTGATTTTGGATAGGCTTGAGAACCTCGATCCGTTTCCTTTCAAATACAACAAACTCTGGGATAGCAAGGAAGATTTTGGGAATCTAGTAAAAGAAAGCTCGGAAACCTCTGTTTTAGGCTCCCCCCATTACGTATGGGAAACTAAATTAAAAATGTTAAGATCAGATCTAAAAGCTTGGGCAAAGGAAACATTTTCAAGGAAAAAAATAAAAAAATAGAGCTGCAAAAGAAACTTGAAAATTGGAGCAAGGAGAAAGAAAATCTACAAGAGATCGAGCAAGAGCATGCTTTTGAAAAATAAATCTTTTTGGATCTTTACAAGCAAAAAAGGTAAGAGGAGGAGGAAATTAGGCAAAAGTCAAGATGCTTATGGCTTAAAGTGGTGGATAAAAACACTGCTTTTTTCACAACAATTTAAAGATAAGAAGAGTTGGCAACCAAATTGATAAAATTCAAGTGGAAGGACGAGAAATCAACGAAATGGAGAAAATAAAAAGGTAGCTCATAATTATTACAAAAACCTCCTTTCAGCAGGGGATCAACAAGTTGACAACAAAGAGTTCCTTCATCAAATCAACAGCAAAATTAATGATCAGCGAAACAAAGAGCTAGAAAAAGAGGTCACAAAGGAGGAAATTAGAGAGGTAATTTTGAGCATGCCCCCAGAAAAGGCTCCTAGACCGGATGGGTTCACCATAGATTTCTACAAGAACCATTAGGCTTCAATAAAAAAAGAATTAGTAAGGATGATCAAAAACACTTAAAAAAAAAATAAAGTGGGAGAAAACACCAAAGCTTCCCATTTGGCTCTCATCTCGAAAGAACCAAATTTGATTTCTTTTGATAGATATAGGCCAATATCTTTATGCAATTCCTCTTACAAAATCATCACGAAATATTGGCAAATAAACTAAAAATGCTGCTTAGTATCATTTCAGAAAACCAAGGCGGCTTTGTCCCAAAAAGACAGATAACTGACAATGTAATCTTGGTTCAGAAAGTCATCCATAGCAGCATCCAAAGTAAGGAAAAATGCATGGTTATAAAGCTGGACATCGCCAATGCTTTCGACAGAGTGAACCTTAATTTCCTTGCTGCCACTCAAAAGTTCGGCATCTATCCCAAGATCATTGATATTATTATGGCTTGTATTTCCAATCCTTGGATTGCTCCGTTGATCAATGGTAGGCCAAGCAGATATTTTCAAAGCACTAGAGGTTTGAGGCAAGGGTGCCTGCTTTCCCCATTCCTCTTTATCTTCATGGCGGAAACACTGAGTATTCAGATAGAAAGTCAAAGAGAAAAAAGGAAAATTACTGGCATTAGAATAGCCCGCAGGGTTAAAGAAATAAACCACTCGCTCTTTGCTGATGTTACTTTTCTCATTGGGGGAGCCTCTAATATCATAGCCAAGTGGTTCAAAAAAGTTCTTGATGATTTCCTCGATGTCTCAAAAGGCCTTCTAAATAATAAAAAATGCAGAATTTATACTTGGAATGTGCCAATAAATATAATGCAGAGGATCTCTCAAATTATGGATATCCCGGTTTAGTTAAAATGGTGTCATTTTATTTATCTTGGTTTACCACTGACAAAAGAAATGGTTAAGATAGAGGTCTGGAACAAACAAATTGAAAAAATGAGGGGGAAGATACAAAGTTGGTGGATGACGTGGCTAAATCTAGCAGGGAGAACAATTTTAATTAAAACTCTCCTCTCAGCCTTGCCTATTTATCAATATGTTTTAATTTTGGCCCCGGCAAGCATTCATAAGCAAATGGAGCTTATTACTAGAGGCTTCCTTTGGCAAGGAGGAAAACAAGATTAAAAAAAATTCAGTCTTGTTCGATGGGATCAAGTGACTCTCCCTTTCGAAAAAGGAGGCATATCTATCAGGATTCCAGGTTTGACAAACAAGGCCCTTGGTATCAAGCTTGTGTGGCGAATGCCAAATGGCAAGGATCAATGGTGGGGCGATGCTCTCTCAAGGAAATATGTTAATTGTCAGTGGTCAAAGATGCTTACAGAAATTATTCCAGACCACCCCTACACCCAAATTTGGAAACTCATCAAGAAAATTATTCCTCAAATTAGAGACCATCTCTCTAAGAATCCGGGGAATGGGAAAGGCACCTCTACTTGGAACGACAGATTAATGGGAGCAACACCCTTGAACCAACATCAAAATTTAAGAGGTATGAAAGAGTGGGGGGATGAGAAAGGCACAACCTCTTTATATTCCATCTCTGACTGGGAACAAAGATGGATTGCTTGGAGAATTCAGTCTCTTCCAATAGACTGAAAAATCAGTGGGAAGATTTGAAGCTTCTTCTTGTAGGAGCTACTCCCATAAATAAAAGGAGTCAGGACAACTATATATGGGACCCAAGTGGAGGCAATTTCACATTTAAATCAGGCTACGATTTTCTCTAAAATCATAGCAATCACGAAAACTGGAATCTTTGGTCAGTTGTTTGGAAGAATGAATGCCTCCCCAAAATTAACTTTTTCACCTGGACTCTTCTAAAAGGAAAGATCCTTACGGCGGAAAACTTAAGGAAGAAGGGTTTCCATGGCCCCTTTATTTGTGTCTTATGTCAAAAATATGAAGAAAGCATTCAACATTTCTTCTTGAATTTCACTATTGCAAAACATTGTTGTAAGAAACTCATCAGTCCTCTTGAAATAAACATTGACACAACTGAGCAGTTGATAACCTTAAACAAAAGTTGGCTGCAAAGCTATCCATATGTCAAGAAAAAAACCTGCCATAATTCGAATCTAGAAGTGCCTTCTTTTCACTCTTTGTTGGCAAATTTGGTTAGCTAGGAATAAGTGCATTTTTAAAGGCCAAAAGGCAAATTCTGAGTCCATTTTAGCTAAAACTTGTGGGAAAATTTCAGAGATGATTAGCGCAAATGGTGTGCCAATCATGGATCAAAAAAGCTGGAAGAAAGAATAAAAGGTTTGGTATAACAAAGCTCTCATGGAAGGCTCAACTAAGATACAAATTTTAAAGAAGATAGGAGGGAAAAATAGAGAATGGAAACTTCGTGGAAATGAAAAAGAGATAGAGGATTATACCAAAAATCAAAGAAATTACACTCTTTTCTTTGATGGAGCCTCTAAGAATAACCCTGGAAGAGTAGGGGAAGGCAGGTTAATAATTGATCTAAATGGTGAGACAATTGCTACTTATGAATGGGGGCTTGGGACTATCACAAAAAATAGGGCGAAGGCCTACAATTTTCTTATGGGCACCAGTATTCTCAAAGGACTTCAGGGTAAAGATCTAATCATAATTGGAGACTCAGCGATTATAATTGCTGCAATGGAAGCGGGGAGAGACTTTAAAAATCAAGTATTAAATAAAATCAGGGAAAGAATTTTGGACAACTTAAAAATTATGGGAAATGTTGTTTTTAAACATGTTCTAAGGAACCACAATCAAAACGCTGATTCACTCGTGAACAAGGCAATGGATCAAAGGGTTGGGAAAGTGAAAGAAATCTAAGATACTTATGAAAAAGCAATCCCTTAATTTTCCTTTTCAAGAGGATTGGTCTAAGGTCCAAAGCACAGATAAACACATCAACTCGGAAGAAGCAAAGCTCCCTCATATGAATAAGCAGCAGGAGATCCTATTGTACTTGTCTGGCAGGAATGTCTCAGCCAATCCTTCTCGTGCAGAGAGGAATATCCTCATTATGAAGAATCAGAGGCTTTGTGATATGCTCCAGAAAAGAAACCACCTCTAGGATCAGAATATAGCTTATATAGGTCATATTAATCATGGTACTGCCCTTACTGATTTGAACAGAAAGTCGGGCAAGCACGGTTTTAAGGGGATTACTCTTGAGAAAGCATAGAAGAATCACGAGTCTAGTAAGCTAAATCAAGCCTATAAAAAGCATCCCAAGTTCAGGAACCTCCATCAGAATCTTCATTGTGCAACTGGAGGGAGAGAGCATCAGGCTCAAAAGGGAGGTGAGATAATAGTGATTAGCATTCTCTGTAGCAATCCCGACATGCAGGGGCCGAGTAGAGGTAAGCAAGTCATTTATAGAATTAGTCCTGTGTTGCAAGCCAACTCTTCCTGCAGACTCACCATTGTTTTAAGAGTGTATAGGTTCCTGCTTTTTAAGGCTCTATCTCTCCTCTTTTGGCCTCTAATTTTGCCTTCTAAGGCCATTGATACTAACCCCTTTGATCAGAATCATTCTCTGTTGAAAATAAGCTCGATTCCTTTTTTTCTCATCCAATGTGCTCTTCCTACTCTGTATCTCGCTATATTCCTTCTCAACTCCGTTCTTGGTTCGTTTCATAATTTCAGAGGAACTTCTATGTATGGTCACTCGTCGCTCTTCCCAGACCTCTCCAGCTCTCTCAGCTTTCCTTCCTCTTGGAAGTCCCAGTCCAACAGGCTCGAGACTCTCTCCTGTCGTATACCCATGTTTCATAAACAAACCCCAATAGCTTTCAACATCGGCTATCACTCCAGCAAGCTCAGAATCTCATAGCATAAGGTTAGAGATTAGAAGAGTAACTCAATTGACAAGCCATTCAAGATGTCTTGTAATCCTTTAGAAAAAGAGGAGAAAAATCATAGTTGCGCTCTGTGTCGTGCCAATCGTTTCATGATTGGTCACTTCATTCAAATACTCAATGACCTCCGTTCTAAGATGAAGAGTGTGAATAAATACAAACAAACTAAAATCAAGAACCAGAGAGCCGAGATTGAAGTGCTGAAGGATAAGTGTAAGCATATTGAAGATGCAGTTGATTATATAAACTCTCTGAACCAAAGTGAACAGGGTGAAGCTTCCTCAAGATATAAGGGTCGTTATCCTCAGGAATCTGTAAATCATGTTTGGTGAAATCCTTGTCTCCTTCCTCAAATGCACTGCAAATTTTGCTTACTTCTTGGTGATTTTGTTCGGCAATATGGGTATTTTCTTTCCCAACATTTTAGAAACAAGGTTTCTTATGTCGAGGTAGGGAATGTGCTCCCCTTTTGTGCCTCCACAAAAGGCCTTTCGCACTCGAAATGTAACAGGACTCAATCCTCTTTTTGCTTTTTATAATACAAAATTATTCGACCTTGTTAAAAAAAAATAGTGAATTGAATTCAATAGATGAAACATGTTGTACTCACCACCTCCAAATGCTATAGCTCATCCACTTCCACTACCAAATGTGAGAAAAATGGTGTGACATTCCTTATGGGTTAATTCCCCTTATAAACATTATCTTGTAACTATGTAACCATAAATTAAAAAATGGCTAAGGGAAAGGGGCATGTATTTCAAAGTTTGAGAAAGGGATCTTGCTTAAGGGACTTGGAGTTATAAATGTGCGTCATGAGCTTCTTGATATGTCATGCTCATGTTCCTATTGGGAGAAGAATCTATGAATGAATTGTTTGTTCCAAAGCACTAGTCTCCCTCCATAGCCCACACAAGGAGACAAACAATTTCATTTGTTGAAACAAAGAAGAAAAGAGAAGGTGAAGTCAGTTAAAACTATGATGAGTAAGTGCAATTCGGGAAGGATCTTGAAGAGAAGAGGAGGCAAAGTTTTTAGAATCATGACGAGTAAGTATAATTTGGGGAGATTTTCGTGGGATGAAGAGAAGAGGAGGCATAGTTAATTAGAACCACGATGAGTAAGTGGAAGCTAACGAAGAGAAGAGGCAAAGTGAGTTAGAACCACGACCAATGATTGAATGTTTTGGGAGTCTCTTGTGGAAAAAAGAGGAGGTTGAGAGGATCCCATGGAAAAAAAAGGACAACCATTTGAGATTCATACGCACAATAATAAGAAAAGAAAAGGAACAAGAAAAAGATAGGGAGGCCATAAGGCTATTGGGTGGTAAGAAAAACTGAATTGCAATAGGGGTTGACAAGAATAATGGGACTTAGAAAATTGAAGGAGAGGGAAGCATGATTGATAGCTTAACTTAGAAACCCATGAGGCTTGCTGACTCATAATCACTAAGAATATTTGTTGATAGTATAACTAAGAAAACCATAAGGGTTTCTAGGTTATAATCACATAGAGGCTTTGGTGATAACATAGTAGAGAAGCCCATGAGGCACTACTACACCAAGGGTACTTTTAAGACATTTTTTAAGACAAAAAAAAATATTTTGTCTTAAAAAATTACTTTTTCTTTTAGTTATTTTATATTAAACTTTTAATATCAAATTTGAGACAAAAATATTTTAAGACAAAACTTTATATTTAAGACAAAATTTGTTTACGACAAAACTTTATATTTAAGACAAAATAGTTTAACACAAAAATATTTGAAGATAAAAACACTTAGAGACAACAATATTTTAAGATAAAACTTTATATATAAGACAAAAATAGTTTGACACAAAATTATTTTAAGACAATACTTTATATTTAAGACAAAAACAATTTGAGACAATTTTTTTTGAAAGACAATACTTTATATTTAAGACAATGGTCACTTACAAAACTCATTTAAGACAATTAACAATTAAGGCAAAAAATTAAGACAAAAACATATCAATTTAAGAAAATATTATCTAACAACTACAAAATTGATTGACAGTGCGCCCTAAGTTTGCGAGCTTGCAGGATACTAGTGTCTCACGCCTATACCAAGGTTGTTATTTCACTTTCCATTCATGTTATCTTATATAAAGGCAATGATTTCTTGGGATCTTTGTTTTGTGGGGGTAGTCGACTCTGAAGAAAGCAACAACTTTTCCTCGCAATATTTCTCACACATCAATTCCTGTTTCATCCCTTTGATCTTTACTGATGCGATTAGAGACAACTTGTCTTTCGTTGCATTTAGAACTACTACACGGAGGGAGCTTTGAAGACAATTTTTTAAGACAAAAGAAATCTTTTGTTTTAAAATTTTCAAAATGATGCGCAAGTAAAAAAGGTAAAGGTAAAGGATTAGGGGTTCATCTTTACACTATTGATGGGTTCTTCATGAAGTAGAGCGATGGAGGCCGACAAAAAATGTTGGGATTTAGGACGATGGAGACCAATAATAAAGGTGTGCTTCATGAGAGGAGCGATGGATGCACTTCCAATGAACATGGATAGGCAATAACATAATTGGATTAATTTTCAGGGTCTCCATCAATTGCGTTTTAATATGTGTTTTTGATTGTTTTATTTGTTTTGAACGCTACTTCTATCCGTTGGTTGTTATTATCAACACATTGTTGTGCTGGAACTCCTAACTATCATTGTTAACATGAATTAGATTCACTTGAAGGATTGTTGAAAACTGCAGCAAGAAATTCTCAATTTGATTTTGCCTTGATTAAATTCAGAAAATTTGAATTTCCACATCAACAGACAACTTGGATGAAATTAACTTGTATGACATGGCTTGTGTCACCGAGTCTACTCAGTAAATTCGAGTTGGTGGAGTTAGAGTTCAGTTAAGGATGTGTGATTGCTAATTTGTAGCAATCAAAGTCACTTATCTCAAGTTGTTTTCAGTTAAACTAGTTCTAATTGTTGGAGGAACTAGTGGAAGGTTAGTCGTGGAGTGGGACTTCAGTCAAACTTAATGATCATCTAGTTAACTGATTAGTCAGTCCAAAATAGCTAGTGCATGCAAAGAATTTGAGTTCCCCATCTGTGGTGGAGATTCCAAGTTAGTGTAACATCAACTGCAGACTAGTCTTGAGTGTACAAGTGTTGCACGCAGTCATATGATCAACCTTAGGAATTGCACAATCCATTTTGGAATATTTCTTAAATAATGGGGGCTAATTTCTCAAGGAATTGCACAAGGAAATAAGGGCTCAAGCAAAGGTAAAAATTGAATAAGTTTGGGTCAGGGATTCTTAGTGAGCATAGAGATAAGCCATTCACTTGCACATTGTGCTTAGTTGAGGAAAGAAATTGTAATATATCTATATTCATAAGATTAATGCAAGAAGGAATTGGGGTTTTTAATAGATTTGTTTCCCCATGGAAAATATTGTGTGCATGTGCTTTATTTCTTGTTGCATGTCTAACAATTTTGTTTTAAATTGTGAACTAACTTCCACAGAGTAGTAGAGTAGGTTTGTGTCTTGTGATTTTTGAAAAAAATCATGAGGAGTTGAAAATATATACCATAATTTCTAAATGGTATATGTTGTAGTGTCATTTAAATTTCGTTTTCAATTTTATCGCAAAAAAAAAAATCAAATATTATGTTCTAATAGAATTAAAAGAGAATGTGGAAGTCCGAAAGAAGTGATTTGTTTTATATTATTGATGGCTTTCGAATGTGAGAAACCTAGGAGAAGATCTGAGCCATTCGATCGACAGACAACAGATCTAACGGTAATCGTGTGCTAACAAGCGAGAAGGAAAAATCCAAAATTTAACGTGAGAAATTATAAAACTGAGTTAAAACCTCAGTTAATCGGGGTCGTCCACTTGAAGGATTAAGGTCCGACAGTAATCATGTGGTTAACAAGGAGAAGGTTTAATCTAGAAAACATACGTGATGGTTTATGGAATGTGATTTAATCCGTTGAAGTCCAGATCGATCACAGCCGCTCATCAAGAAGGGATGAGATCCGACGGATATCGCGTCAAAACGTGGACAGGTTTTATTATAAATTTCAGACTTGAGAAGTCTATGAACTGTATTTTTTTTCCTTTCGGTTTCGTGGGGAAGGTAAAGGTTTGTGGAAAATACAGACGCGATAAGGTTATGAACCAGAGTCTTAATTGCTTTGGTTCCGGCCATAAACGTTTAAGGAAGGATCGACAGTGATTGGTCGGGTTTCTTTGTGATTCTGCCAATTAGAATGCTTCCGATATATACGTGGGACCATAACCCATAGGTCCATGCACAAGAATTTTTTAAAGATAAAACTTTGCTGCGTTAAAGTAGTTTAGTTGTCATCAGACCACCTACTCGAGCCATAGATTCGAACAACGAACAACGATCACCAATCGTATTCTAATTTATGTTACTTCTTGTTGTCTTGTTTCCTGAGAAGAATGAGGTGTCTTTTACCCTCCAATGTAATATTATGTAAAGCCTTTTACTTTAGATAGTAGGAGATAGTTAAGCAGTTTGATAGTTTTGGTGGTTACCAACTGTCCAATGATGTATAAAAAGAGGCAAAATTATAGAAAAAGCGTTCGAATTTTGAAGATCCTAGAGGCTATGCTATTGTATTCTTGATAAATTGACGATTAATGAAAGAATTAGGAGTTTTCCACACATTTTTGGGTATGATTTTGTAATTTCTCTGTTATCTGTCATCAGGGGTCTTCCTTTCTTTAAGTATGGTAATGAAGCTGCAGGTCTTTGTTTACTTATGCGAATGAAGTTAAAATTCCTTAAAGAGCGCTCCTATATTTAAAGTTCCTACTTCTACATTTCTTCTAAGTTACAGATAATAGTTTATTTGAAAAACAACATATTGTCTCTAACTTTTCAAAGCATTCTTTACTCAACATTTATATTCAACAATCACATGGCATCCTGAGACTTTCAAATCAGCTAAATATTAAGGGTTAAAATTCAGGCCCTTCAGGTCCTTCACTCGAGGATACATACAAATAAGTGACAAGAATAATAAACATTAATGTCTTAAGCACAATTTCTACATAGCGAAGAAATTGGTTTCTTAAGGGACAACAATATCATAGGAGAATTCATGTTAGAGCAGGAATTTCGAAGTTTTTTTCTCACAAGGTTCGAATTTGCAGTTCATTGTAGTAGGATCTCTTAAGAGTTGAGAATATGACTTTCAACGGGTCGAGGCTAGAGTATGCCTTGGAATGCAACACTAATTTCATTTCATGGAGGAGGTATTTGATGACAATGGATTGTTAGAATACATTAAGAGAGATGTTGCAAAACCAATGGAATCTGATGCCCAAAACCTTGCTCAGTGGAAGAAAGATGTAGCCAAGGTGTGGAGAATAATATTGGAGAGAGTGCGAGACCACATTGTCACCAATATCCATGGGAAATAAAATCATTATGTAATGTGGTAGGCAAAGCTATATCTGTTCCAGAATAGTAGTGAGCACAGGAAACTGGTGCTCAAGGATAAAATTTGAAATATCAAGATGTAGAAGAATTAGTTTATCTTGCAATATGCGAAGAGGTTCACACAAGTTCATGATGAGCTTGCAGGAATTGTTGTCACTATTTCAGAGGATGACTTGGTAAGCATAGCCCTTCTGGGCCTTCCCAAGAGTTGGCATAGCTACTAAGATTCAATGAACAAGAGGGAGAAGCTACCAAATTGGGAGCTCTTATGGTATGGTTTGGTATAGGAGGAAATAAGGGGGGATACCAGAGATGAAACCTCATCTAGGGGAAATGATGAAGAAAAATTTGCATTAGTTGGAATGGGAAAGAAGGGAAAAGGGAAGAAATCTCAAACCAAACGAGAATCTAGCCAAGGGGGAAAGAAGAAAGATTTGTAAAAAAGTAAATGCTTCCATTGTCATGAATATGAGCACTATGCCACGAAGTGTTCACAAAAAAAGGCAAGCAAGAATACCATAGCAGGAGGAACAAGTGAATCCTTGGCTTCATAGTTTGAGCTTGACTTTACCCTTATCACATGCATGTCCAACACAGTGATAGGGAGCGTGTGGTAGTTGGACTCAGATGCATTGTTCTACATGACACGATGTAGAGATTTTTTTAGTGACCTAGAGGAGAAAGATATCCAGATGCACATTAAGCTAAGGGATGATGAAAGGTACAACACAGCAATATTGGTACAATCACCTTTCGGAGGGAGTCGGGCTACCCTCTCAGGCTCAAGGATGTCATGTTTGTTATAGGCCTAAAGAAAAATCTCATATTTTTTGCAGTTTTGGAAGACTGTGGTTATGATGTGATCTTTAGCAAAGGAAAATCATTCCTGAGACACATAGCCATAGGACAGGTGAAGCAGATCAAGGTTTGCATGAAGAAATTTTATAGGCTAGATGTGGAAGACTGTGCTGCATTAAGCACTAAGGCAGAGAAAGTGCAGGACCGCGATGTTGGTGAACTTTGGCACAAAAGACTTGGCCATTTTCATCATGGAACCTTGAATATTATACAACGAATAACATTGGCCTCCGTAAAGGAGCAATTGAGCAACAAGATGTATGCAAAGGATGTACATGGGGGAAGTACACAAAATCCACATTCCATGACTGGGACAACAAAGCACATGCAGTCTTAGTGTTGGCTTGAGGGGGCCTGACCCAGGTTCAACATTAGTTATCCAAACAAATCCCTACACTACTGGCCCTTTCGGCATCAACCCATGGAGTGTGGACTAAAGTCTCACCCGAAGCAGTATGGGGGGATGCTGGAACCAAGTTTCTGCACCCTTAAGATGGATGTGATGTTGGTTTATTCCGGCTATACCTACCTTCACGTAGGTTGCTTAGCACTCTGTTCCACTCTTCAGTACCTTCGCGGAAGGGTACAATTGGCTCTTGCGCAGCCCTAACCTGCAGCTTAGGGACTTTCGTGCTGATAGGAAAGCGAACTGCGATATCTCCCAAACTAGTCTAAGTGTCTTACTTATCTTATTAACCGATCTTAGTTAGCTTCATGTAAACAAATGTTCTTAATTGCGTTCATTTAACTAACACATTTACATACATTCACACATGATATAAGGATTATAAGTGAAATTCATACCCAATATAATAGATGCATAAATAGGAAAGAAAGGCGCGGAAATTATATGATCCTTCTCTTTATTGATAATTCTGGACAATTACAGACTCGACCCACCCTGCACACTCAACTGCAGGGGTCTGCACACTCAGTTGTGGACTTCTAGGCCTCTATGCACTCAGCTATAGAGCCTTTACCTATGCTATGACCCAAACTTAGATTTCTTCTCTAACACTATGACTCAATCCTTCATGATTATTCATTCCTATCAAACTACTTAGAGTTTAGCTTTATTTATACAATCCCATGGTCTGTGGACCATGGGTATATATTTTACAGCCAACATTACATTACCAAAATAAGGGCGAGAAACCCTATGACTCTTTAACACCTACGCTCTTCGTGACCACAACATGCAGAGTCTTTATACTTGGATTACAAAATTGGACCAGAATATGGGTTTTTAGCCCCAAAACTGCCCTTGGGGGATCCCACACCCAACACCTAGCAAGGATCCACTCTAATGTTCGTGGACCTTTCTCTACAGCCTCCACTACGAGACACAAATATTTTGTCATTTTTATTAATGACTTCTCATGGAGGTGTTAGATATTCTTCATGTGAAAGAAGATGAAACATTCTCCAAGTTTGTAGCACTTTCTTGAGCTCTGATACCACTTGTTATAGATCTAACCCAGAAATATATGATAATAGAAATAAACCCAAGAAATAAGAAGATAGAAATAGATAGAAATGCTTCTTTATTGATCAAAACCCTTAAGGTCCATGGCAACACCATACATTCACTCCTTAAGGAAGGAGAACATTCCACAAGCCATATGCATGTTCATAAAATAATCCTTGACCTCTCTCCATGTGGAGCCTCTAGCCTCTATATAGGCCTCATACATACAATACCATGGGTCAATACCATCGTTCCCTTATACCATTGAACTAATACCATGGGCCCATTACATTATTACTAACTACTTGTGGTCCCTTACATGATATGAGTTAACCACCTTATTAATTACTATGGCCCATCCCATTATTACGTTATTACCTTGGGTACCTCCATTTATACCCCATATTATCCCCCCTAGGTATATAACATTCCATCCCCCTTAGCATGTTTCGTCCCCGAAACATGGGAAGAACACAAATAATAATATCTACTCAAAAGAATAGTCCACTGGTACCATGCATGTGCATCTAGCCATCCAAGACAAAGGTGAACCCTCGATCTTGCTGGTGCCTCGCTCGCTTGAGATGGAAGTTGACTGTGGTAGCTCTTCTGTGTGGTTTTGTAGTAGGTGGATCTTTGCTCCTCTCTATTTGTCCTACGGGGGTTGTTGTTCTTGTGGCTAATTGGTTTCCATCTTGTTGGTTGTTGTCTTGCAGGGTGATGTGGGTGATGATATGTTTAAGTTTCAACCCGTGGTGTCTTTTTCTTTAATTCACCCCTTACTGGAGCCTGAGTGTTATGTTGTGGTGCCTGTTGTGGTGTCTTATTTTCCAATATTACTTCAACCATAGCTCCTATAACCTTTTCTAATTTAGCCTCTGTTTGTGTTTGATTATCGATCATCACTGGCTCATCATCTGATATGTCAGTCCCTAGAAAATCTTCTACTTTAGCCTCCTTGGACTCTACCTGTTTATTAATGGAAATATCATGTAATGTAATTTT
>APFE030491588.1:0-11287 GCA_000404065.3 Pinus taeda | reverse complement strand
TAAGGATGTTTCTTATATGAATCTTTCCATGTAGGATGGCATTCTATGTATGATCTTTATATCTATACTTGAACTATGTAAATTACAAAGCTCAAACTTAATTTCTATAAATCTATATCAAATTTCAAATAAAATTGATTTGAGAATATACTTAGAAAAAGGCTAAACTATAGAATTATTCAAAAAAACCAAAATGTAATTGCAATCAATACAATAATTATTGCATTCTTTAAAAGTCTAAATTAAAACATGAGAAATGTCTAGTAACATTAGTTTTGATAATTTTAATTTAAAATTTAATTAAAAAAAAAATTATTACATATTAATTGTTAAATTATACATAATACAAGTTTACAAGAATATTAAGATCACTTTATTACAATTTAAAGATACAATTTCAAATAATGAAAAAATTATAATGTCACTTTCAAAAAGCAAATATCAATAATAATAAAATCTAAATTCTATCACGATTAAACGTGCCTTTTATCTCTATTTAGTTACTAAATTCTTCATTAAACTTTTATACAATTTTAAAAGTACCAATTTCAATAATTGAAAAAATAATTTTAACTCAAAAAAAATACAAAATATTAATAAAAATAAAAAAACTTATTATATAAAAATTAATTTTTCTATAATATCTCTATGAGTTACTAATCTATTTGGTTACTAAGCGCGGATTATAAACTAAATTTAATTAAATAATTATGTCCCTCATTAACCTCCTAAAGAGAGATATGAAGGGAAACCAATAAAACAACCTAAAACCATAGATATAAATTAAATCATAAACACATATTTTCTTTCATTATTAAATTTAATAAAATAAATATTTATTTATTATATTACTATTTTTTAAAATTAATTATATATATATGATACATAAATTTAGATTACATTCTACATCATGAAGCTTTATGTAATTTTTATTTTGTAAATTTTGCCTTAGGTTGAAGTTGAGTGTGGAATTTGAACCTTAATAATGGCGTGTAGGTGTGTATAATTTATTTAATGTTTGCCTTATATTGAAGTTGAGTGTATGGAATTTCCACCTTAATAATGGTGTGTATGATGTAATTGAGGAGATAAGTTAGGAAAAGTTGGTCAAGGTGGTGAACTCACCTATAATTTAATTTAATGAAAAGAGAAAGTGCATGGGTATTTGCCTAAATAAACAAACAATCATGTAAAGATCCTCATAATAATGTACATAATTATCTCTCTCCCATGTAATAATATAATAATGTCATTGTACATAATTATCTCTCTCCCATGTAATAATATAATAATGTCATTGAAGTTGGTTTGATTTAGAATTTAGCATTATTTATATATCGCGAGAATAATTTACTTAAAGTTGGTTTGGTTTGGAGTTTAGTATTAACTTAAAACACAATTTTAAGTATAATTAATCATTTTTTATATTAATAATTAATTATTTTAAATGTTATTATATATGTAACGAAAATATTAATTATATTAAAATTAAATTAAATATATTTTATAATTATTATTTAATGGTGACAAGTCAATGTGTATTTTTAATTAATAGTTATGATTGAGATAGTTGTCCGTAATTTGAAATTTTATGACTCCCCCGCCTTAAAATTACATACTGTTTTAGTTGTCGTTACTGCTATTTTGACAATTTTATGATTGTTTTATATATTTTATTAATATATATATATATATATATATATATATATATATTAATTATTTTTTGGTTAAATTTTGCAATAATTTGGGAGATTTTTTTTTTTAATATTTTCTATATATTTATTCTTTAAAGAAATTTTTAGTTAATCATTTTTCATGAAATTAGAATTCATTGCCAATAGAAAACAATTTTATTTAATTAATAAAATTTTATTTCCACAAATTATTATATGTAAGATTATTTTATGTTAAAAGTACCTTGTTAATGTGAGACTATGGGTCAATTTTTCTTTGATGCTTCTTGGGGTTGGCTTAACTAAAGTCTGCGGAGTGGTCTCTTTTGACGGATCTACCTAGATATTTCTTTAAAAAAAAATTGCAATAAATACATTAATAATAATATTAATAAAGATGGCTAAACATTTTATGATTTCAATTTTTTTTCAATTTCTCAAATTATCAAAATTTAAGTAAGTCATTTCTAACCAATTATAATTTGAATGAATGAAATAATTTGTTTTTATTTCAAAAATAGATTAAGCACCCTCGAATATCCCTATCATAATTTGCTCATTGAATGTTAACATTTGCTATTTATAATTTTAATAATCCAAAATATTCTTATTGAATTTGGAACAAAAATATTGGTTTGCCTTCTATTATTTTGAATGATAAAAAGGAGTCAATTCATAATAATAATAATAATAATAGTACAACAATATTAATCAATGACTTAGAACTTGATAATAAAATTCTCTGTTAGATTGCTTAAGAAATTGTATTCTCTCAAAAATTTTATAATTTCTCTTTAGGTTTATTTTTTTATTTTTTCAAAGTAGATATCTCAATCTTTAATAATAGTTACATCCATTATTGGTTTTTATTTATAAATGTAGGTCGACTCATTTTGTTATTTACCATTGTTGTTATTTACGGAAAAACATGCTACTTTAAATTATTTATTGGTGATTTATAATGGATTAAATTTTCACTTTTGTTAGATGTCTATACACCTTAGGTTTACAAGAAATATTCTTTGTTTGTTTGTGTCTGCACAAAAGTATGTTGAGTGGATAGTTGTTAGATGGGAAGGGGTGCCCACAATTGTTAAATGTGGGCACATGTTAGATGTAAAATTAAATTCCACTTCCCATGAATACCCACTTGCATACTTTTTTAGTAGAATTACATCGATAAAAATTGAAAACCCAATATTTTTGTCGAGCTCAACTTTATATACAAGGGCGGGAATGACAAAAATATTGAGTAAGCTATATCTATATAAGGGTAGCCTTGAGGGTTAACTTAGTTGGTCAATTCCTCGTTGTTAAAGCACCTTTGCTATTTAGAGGTCACAGGTTCAATTCTCTTGACACTCTTGCGGTTAAGCTTCGTGGTTGAGTCGACAGAAAGTGATCCTTTCGGGTAGATCTTCCTGATACAAATATTTTGTGGACATAATGATCACCAATCTCCGAGGACCGCAAACCACATAGAAAAAATCCCTTTCAGGTAGATCCTCTTGGTACAAATATTTTGTGGACATAATGATCAGATCACCATATTTTGTGGATATAACGATCCATTCACCAATCTCTGAGGACCACAAACCACATAGAAAAAAATAAGGGTCTAGGGAAAAAATTAGTGAGTTATATATAATTTACTCAATATCTTTTTCGACCCCCACTTTATATATGAGGGTGGAGGCGGGCAAAAAGTGAAAAAAAAACTTTAGCGGCTAATATGAGCTGACTTCCCATGTTTTATCCCAAAACAATCGCTAACTTCCATTTTTTCTAAAAATTATTTGTCCAAATTTTATAGTATAAAATTATTTTGCCTTAAAATTGCCAAAATTTTATGAGACTATATAAAATCATTAGAAATTTGAACAAATTTTTAGAAATACCGCCAAACATTTTAAAATTATTTTAAAGTTTTTTTTTTGTATCTAAAGGAACTGGGTTGGTCTTGTACTCACATGGCATGGGGTCAATACCAACCACTACCACTATAACATCTAGGTTCCTACATACGTCTCGGTCTTGTACTCACATGGCATGGGGTCAATACCAACCACTACCACTATAACATCTAGGTTCCTACATATGTCTCTTTCGCAAACACAGGTGCATTGGGGAGATTCGAACCTCGAACCTACTTGCACATAACACTTCATTTTCATTGCCATCATGAATTGAGCTACCCAGAACTAAAGTAGTTTAAAGTCTTACTTTAAAATAAAATAAAAAACCAATATTATTTATGAACATTTCTAAAACTACCTTTAACAAAATTATATTCTTTTAAATAAAACTTAATCAAAATCATATATTAAAATAAATACTATTTTAACTACCATTTAAAAAAATATCTTATAACAATTTTTATTTAGAATTGATACAAGATATCTTTTAATAAATTTTTATTCATATAACAAAACCATAATTTACAATAATATACAAAATCAATTTCCTTAGAAATATCTATAAACTTGACAAAGACTTCAGACAAAAAATTTATTCCCTGTCTCTTTATCACAAAAATTCAATCAAATAATAAGCCTTTACTTGCAAGTAATGCTCAACCTTTTAAACCCAATTGTGCTTAAAATGAAAAATCTTATTTGTAATCATTTATGAGTTTGACATGCTAACCTTCCCTAAAACTTTAGCCTTTGGGTTATGAAGTGAGGTACACATTGTCTCCTCCATATTTCTTGATACTCTAAAAATTTGGAGTGGTTGACCCTCTAATTTAAGGTATTTATGGAGAAACAAACAAATCAGTTATGCCGTCAATATAATAATGCCTAGGTCATGATGTGAGGTACACATTGTCTTCAAACTCTAACACAATATTCAAGTTGTTGAACCTCATTGTATTACCCATTTATAATAGTCCCTCCTAATAATGGTTAGGTGGTACGATTAAGTAAATTATATTTTAATTTAAATTTGCTTTATAAATTAGATATTTTTTTTTCAAAACTATAGGTGAGGAAAAAGAAGAGTATATTTGTACTAGTTGAATGGCATGATTATGATAAGTCAATATACTGAATTTAAGTTTCATTATGTTAATATATTATATATATATATTATATATATATATATATATATATATATATATTAATATAATATATTAGTATATTTTTTTCAAAGGAGGGTGGTGGAGTAAAGTTGTATTATATTAATTTTGCTTTATAAAAGTCTAGTACAATTGAGCTATTGTTTGGATCACAAATGTCGATATTTATCATAAAGAATGTAGGTGGAGGAGTGTAAGTTTGTATTGATTTAAGTTGTATATTAATTTTTACATGAAAATTTAAAAAAAAGGCCATAAATAAGAATACACATGCAACCCTTCACTTGATGGGGTCAATGAGGTGAAATTATAAAGTACTTTCATGTACAAGTGCATATCAGTGGGGAGGGCTAATGGTACTTAAGAATTTCAAAATGATATTGATTTTTTATAGAATGGAATATTTTATAATTTAGCATATTATTTATAGTTTTGTTGGTTTATAATAATGTAGACAATTTTGCTCATAAGAGTTGGATCTAGTGGTTGACAATAAAGAGTTTTTTATTATTGGGAAAGGTTCAATTACCATGAGCGTTTAATTTGGAGCTATCGGACACTTATGAGATAGTGGTCGAATTTGTGGTTGCATCTAGAGAGATTATGTTAAATGATATCGTGAACAACGCACAGATAAGTGTATCAAAGCCCAACTCTCATGTTCTCCTTAAATTTTAATCCCTAGTTGGGGTGCTTGAGACATCAGGCGGTATGGGGTTGGTTGCCACCTCCCACCATTCTACATACCAGTGGGACATGAAAATAAGTCCTCATAACTATTTATGCATACACATGCAGAGGGCACGAGGGAGCCTCCTAATCCACCTCCCATCAAGCCACATGAAAATCTTCTTAGGAACTACAAATTGAGAAGAATGGAAATGTACAAAAATTATTTGGAAACAACTTGATGAGGATAACAACTCACCTAGTGAACATGTGTATTTTAGCTGCTATAACAACCCACCAAAATACTTGACCTCGTCTAATTTTGGAGCTCCATCAATCTCTCTAAGGATTAAGCTCAAATTTTTCTAAGTGTTTGAGCTTATCACAAACTTGTTTGAAACATGCCTATGTGAAGACACAAATACGATTTACAAACCTAGCATACTTTGCTTGACCAGTGCAAGTGCAGTTTTCATCCCTATTTTTTCTTTGAAGCTATCGGATTATCCTCCCCTTGGTTGCACCCTGAGGGGCGAGAAGGTTGCACATGTGGATGAGGATATATAAAGGCATGCCCCCTAGACTTCATTTTATCATCTCATTTTTCCTCATGGAGCTCTCCACACTTTTTCTTTTAACACTCGTTGCTTATCCTTCTGAACTCCAATTGCATTGCGCATCAAGAATAGGTAAGTCTCATGCCTCTCACGCTTGAGTTTTGCAATAATAACGTGTCGTTTGATTTTCTATCATTTTGAATTTTATGTATCTTTGTATTCTTGCAACCCTTTGTATTCCTGTCAATAGCTAGCACATTATATAAGGGGTTTTCATTTCAAATAATACGTATGTGTGCTCTTAACCTTTGCTACACTTAGTCAATTTCTAAAGTCTCCATTTTCCTATAAACCTAGACTGCAAATTCCCTTAGTCGAAACCCACCTAAGCCTCATCGCACGTGCAGATCAAAGATTGAACATCATGTGACTATTTTTGTCAACTTCGAATGTTCCATGCTTAAAACCTTCCTTTGAATTATCACGCTTGAGCAGTTCATTGCCTTAGCTTAAATTTCTTCGTGTCTATGAACCCCGATTGTGCTCAAGCTTTGAGCCTGCACTCCCCTTTGTCGCACCCACACATTACATTGTTATAACTAAATCCCTTTGTCTCTATAATCCTGACAAAAAATTATATGTGCTCTCTACCTTTAGTTAGCATGCTAGTGCATACTAAGCCCATAATCTAGACTCCTCTATTGCTATCATCTCCAAATGTGTCAAACCATTAACCTTGTCTCTAGCACACTGTGTTTTTACAGTGAAATTACACAACCAAAAACAAGGTAGAATAGATTTTTTTTGGACCAACTCTCTTTCATTCCAATGAATCAATTTGAATTTCTAGGGACAAGAAATCTTCATTATATCAATCTGTCATCATCCATGGAAAGCATGCCTCCAGTGGAAAGAAAAGGGCCCTTAAGGGAGACAGTAGAAAGTAGCATCAAAGGAGTAGTGAACACCCTAAACCCAAGGTGCCAATCCTCAAGGACATAGCCTATTTTATTGAAAATTCGATATCCTTATCATGGTCAACAATATTCAAGGATTTCGCTAGGAAAGAGATCCAAAAAATGAAGAATAGAAGATGTATACTTCAACATCAAAAATTCCTGATTTCATAGAGTTTTTTCCCACTATCCTATGTTGCCTTGTGCGGAGATCATAGAGTGGATTTTATAGCACATGGGCCTTGAGAATATGATTGTTAGAAGCTCAAAAGGTGAGGTATTGGCTACATATCAAGCAAATGACCTGCACATGTATTATACTAATCACCTAAGTGCTAGCTAATGAACAAACATAGGATAACAAATTATAGGATGTGAAAGATGAACCGATTGTATCCACTTTGAACATTCGACCTCCAACTCCTCTCATAAGAGGATGTCTCCCACTTAGTGAAATGAGCATCCTAGAATTAGGAGAAGAAAGTAACTTGGATATTTTTGGTTTCACCTTCGATCAGTTCAAGCATAATATCACCCAAGGGAGTAGGAAATACTTCCCTAATGAACTAGATCATCCCATCTCTGTCAACCTAAAGGAGATAGTTGCAGACTCGATAACCAATCCAAAAGTAATAGCTTCAACCTGAAATACTTTCACAACAACTACAAAGAGGATTATTGATTATCTCATCCTCAAGGTTGATAGGTTGACGAAAGAATTTGTTGATGCAAGGCAACAAAATGAACAAATCCTTTTAGAAATTTAGAGTGTGTCTTATACAAGTCCCAGTATAAAAGGTTTGCAATATGCAATTTTTGAAGAACTAAAAGAGTTAGAATATATTATGAAGCAGACATATGAATAAATTATAGCATTTCATAAAGTAATGGCACCTTTGTTAGAAATACAAAAGGAGTTGCAGAAAAGGGTGAGGATATTAAAACTTTTTCACATGGCTATAGAATTTATTCAAGAATGGGGCACCAAATATCCCAACGCACTGTAATAATTCCTAATAAAGGTAGGATCAAGGCCGCGATAGATAGAGTGGAAATAACAATACTTATGCAAACTCATGATCAACTAAACAATAGTGTAACTAATACTGTATTAGCCTATATGAAGTTTCATACTAGATTGGAGGCTCCAGTCTAAGTACACAAGATACCTTCAGTTGGTGTACCCAGAGAGGTGAAGCCAAGAGAAGTCATCAAGCGAGAACTAAAGGAGTCCTTGGATGTCATGAAGTGTATAATTGTTAAAGAAGATTTATAAGTAACCAAGGAGACTGCTCTTGATCTAGGTGGATATTGGTGGCCACCAACCTATTCCACTTGGACCCCCACCATTGTTTCTTTTAGTTTTTTAGTTTCCTTAATTGTAGAAAAAATTACTATTTTTGGCAGTTTTTCGGGTCTTGAACTTCGGGAGCCGTTTTGATGATCCAAACTTAATTGTGAATGATTAAATAGGAACGCAAAAACTTATAGATATAATCATAAACACAGAAATGAAACAGAAAAACACTTAATTTCATTAATATAAAAATACTAAACTATGCTTACAAACAAAATGGAAATAAGATAGCTCAGCTGATGGTAGCTTATCTCTGAGAAGAGATGTGGCGAAAGGGCCTGTTTATTGTTGGAAAACATGAGAAAACCATAAACAACCAAAACCCTAACCCCAAGAGATGTAACACCAAGCGTTTGTGGGCCTCGTTGGGGTTAGTTGGGTAGCCAACTTCCTGAGCTTGTAACTTGGTCATATTATCTCCGTTTGGCGCATATGATACCTTTTTGGAAAGGCCCCGCTGAGTACTACAGGCTTCACCGCAGGCCCCAACATTTCTCTAAGGTAGCACACTACTTGTGTTGTCGCAAGGTTTGAAGGACCTATCAAATATGGTGGAGGTGCTCTTCCCAACTCTGGCTAAAGATCGAGATGTCATCTAAATACACCACCACAACTGCATTGGTGAAGTGTTGGAAGATGTCATTCATGTAGAAATTTTGAATAATATGACACTTATTCACAGAGATTATCCTGATTATACACTCTTTGCAGAATCATGCATAATACATAACCTCCTCTACGTTGATCATCAATTTTGTGGAATTAAGAAACAATCGCATGCGCACATTGAAGCATTAATCGCACATGTCAACACAGTGTATCACGGGGAAAGCATGCAGCTGAAAAACCCCAACTATATGTATATTATATTGATTGAGAACATGTAACAATACATAGTACAATACTCCTTGCAAGTACTCAGTACTATCTCCACCTGTTACACAAAAACTAGTTCAGATCTGAATCAATCACTAGTTCAAATCTCCTCTGCTTCTTGCCTGCCTCCATTGCGCAATCCTGCATGAGAATAGAATGAGAATGGCTGATCCAAACTCGTATTTCCCTGTGTTACACTACGCAATCACTTCATTCGGTAATCTCAATCCAAGCTTGATTGTGCAATCTCGATGCACAACTTATGTCACAATAACAGCTGTCTGCCCTTATCACTCTCTCTACCACTTGTCTTCCACTGAACCTATCCTGCACTAAGTATAACTGATGTATTCCTTCAGTTGATTCATGAGTTAATAATTAGTGAATTAATTAATAACTAATTCACATCACTCATCACTAGTGTATTTGTTAGTTAGACTAAATACAACTAGTTCAACTAAGTGAAACTGAACACAACTCCATCAACTCCTCATTCAACTCCACCAAACTCAATCACTTGAGTTCTAACTGAAGTCCTTCATGGAATAGCTCAAGTAACCCATACGAAAAGCGTATTTCCTTCTGGTAGTTGCATGTGCCACATCTATAGCTTGAACTGAAGTGCTGCAAGAGGATAAGATAATGTTTATAGTCTAAATATTATTAAGAGCTAATAATATTCATCTGTTCTATATTTAGACTGGCAGTCTAAAAATAGACTCCGCCCATATGTCTAAAAATAGAAGTCCATCTATTTTTACAACATGACCAATAATCCATAAATAACATCCTGCAACTCATAGACCATGATCTATATGTCTAAAAATAGACTTTGCGCCAAAAATAGCCTGCGGGCCCACTTAGTGAAGGCAACTTCTTTTCACTAAGCTCCATCATCTTGTTGCATTTTCAAATCCATTAGTCTCATGAAGGTTGCAGGGGCATTTGTTAATCCGAATGACATGACCAACCATTTGAAAAAGCACTCCTTGGATTTGAAGGCAGTCTTCCACACATCGAAAGGTTCGATAGGCACCCGGTGATAACTTGATTTCAAGCCAATCTTGCTAAAATGTTTGGCCCCTTTGAGCTGGTCTAGAAGGTCATCAATCTGTGGAATTGGGTACCTATTCTGGAAAGTGATCTTGTTTAGCGCCCAATATTCAATACAAAGCCTCCAGGTCCCATCCTTATTTTGTACCAATATAATCAGGCTCCCACAAGGTGATGAGTTTGGCTTGATGTGCCCTTTCTGCAATAGTTCCTGAATCTGCCTCTTGATCTCATCATTCTTAATAATAGAGCATCGATATATTAGTCCATTAGGCAATGACGTGCCCGAGGTCAAATCGATGGAGTGCTTGATCTGACAGTGTAGAGGTACCCCTCTAGATGAGGTGAAAATATCCCTGTACTCCTTCATGACCTTGTCCATCTGTTGTTGTTGTGTAGAGGAGCCCTGCGTGGAAGCCATGGCCAAAACCTTCTTCTTGCCTTGGGGGCGAATCATAAGGAAAAAAAATTTCTTGGTCTAGGAAATGATCTTACTACATTGCTTTGTAGTGATCAAAGAGATGGTGGTAGGCGGGGCTAACTCTGGTATCCTGTACAACTTATTAGCCAAAGTAATAATCACAGAGCGAGGCCTAGACTCATATACAACATGTCTCTTCCACAAGTATGGTTTTCCTAACAATAAATCACAAATTTCAAGAGGAGAAACATCACACAGTATCTCATTTGTGAAGGGCTTGATGTTGTAGGGAAGGTGGCACTACTAGCTGACGTGAAAATATCATCCTTAGCGAAGCCACCCGATGGTGTATGGATATGGATGTGTTGTAGTCTTTAGGACCAACCACTTCATGACCTCTGCTAAAATGAGGTTCTTTTGGCTCTCGTTGTCGACAATTAACTGCAACAGAGAACCTTTCAACCACATATCTGAGTGGAAGAAGCATTCCCCCTCCTCTGGATCTTTAGGCTCAATCTTTTGGATCTTGGTAGTGGTAGTGGTCTCTGCATAAATGATTTTCTTCCCTCTTTTAGTTCCTTTATTAGGTTCTGATTCAGAGTCAGAACCTGCGTCTGATTTGAAAACCTTCAGCTCAGCCTCTAGT
>APFE030491587.1:0-10279 GCA_000404065.3 Pinus taeda | reverse complement strand
AGAAGCTATTGGAGGTGTTTTAAGTCAGGAAGATAGAACTATAGCTTATTTTTGTGAAAAGCTGAATGGTTCAAAGAAGAAGTATTCTTCTTATGATAAAGAGTTTTATGCGGTTGTGCAGTTATTGAAGAAGTGGAGACATTATCTAATGTCAAAAGAGTTCATACTTTATTCAGATAACCATGCATTGCAGTATATTATGCAACAATCAAAGCTTAACCAAAAAAATGCCAACTGGGTAGAGTACCTTCAGGGCTTCAATTTTGTCTTAAAACATATAAATGGCCAATCAAACAAAGTTGCATATGCTTTAAGTAGGAGAAATACATTATTTCAAGAGAGTCAAATTCAAGTGTTGGCTTTTGATTTTCTTAAAGAATTGTATGAGACAAATTTAGATTTTAAAGAGGCATTTGAAACTTGTAAGAATCTTGTTTTGATGGATATGAATAAATGATTGGATTATTTATTACAAGATGGATTGTTGTTTAAGAGAAATCAACCGTGCATACCAAATTTTTCTACGAGGGAGAGCTTAATCAAAGAGAAACATAGTGGTGGACTTGCAGGACATTTTGGTATAGATAAGACTTATGAGCAGTTGAACAGATTTTATTTATGGCCGAAAATGAGATCTGAAGTGGAAAAGTATGTGAAAACTTGTAAAGTCTGTCAATATGCAAATGGAAGAAGCCAAAACACAAGTTTGTATGTTCCATTACCAATTCCAGATAGGCCTTGGGATATGGTAAGTATGGATTTTGTTTTGGGCTTACCAAAGACTCAAAGAGGAAATGATTCAATTTTTGTTGTAGTGGACAGATTTTCAAAAATGGCACATTTTATTCCATGTTATAAAACTAGTGATGCTACTCACATTGCTAATTTTTTTCAAGGAGATTGTAAGATTGCGTGGGTTACCTAAGAGTATTGTCTCAGAAAGGGATTCCAAATTTGTTGGACATTTATGGAGGACACTATGGAAGAAGCTGGGAACTAAACTGAGTTTTAGTTCTTCCTATCATCCACAGACCGATGGATAGATTGAAGTTGTGAACAAAAGTCTGGGTAATCTTTTAAGGAGTCTTACTGGGAAAAATCCAAAGCGGTGGGATCAAGTACTGGCACAGGCTGAATATGCATATAATGACTCACTTAA
Organism: Pinus taeda; assembly: GCA_000404065.3. Taxonomy (NCBI): domain Eukaryota; kingdom Viridiplantae; phylum Streptophyta; class Pinopsida; order Pinales; family Pinaceae; genus Pinus; species Pinus taeda. The sequence continues at coordinate 9,120 of APFE030491587.1, read as the reverse complement.
CAAGAGTACAGGGCAGAGTCCATTCGATATAGTTTATGGAATGCACCCAAGAGGAGTGTTTGAGTTAAGAAACTTGGGAAAATATAAGATGAGAAGTGCAGAGGGAGAAGATTTTACTTCAGAAATACAAGCAATACATGAACAAGTGAAACAACAACTACAAGATAGCAACATCAAGAACAAAACTAGAGCAGACATGAGAAGAAGAGAAGTGAACTTTGAAGTTGGAGATTTGGTTTTAGCACACCTAAGGAAGGAAAGATTTCCAAAGAGGGAGTATAACAAATTGAAGTTCAAGAAAATTGGACCATGCAGAGTATTGAGGAAATTTTCTACAAATGCATATGAAATTGAATTACCCCCTGATGTTGGAATATCTCCAATTTTCAATGTTGCTGATCTTTACAAGTATGAAGGTGAAATTGCAAATGATACAGAAGAAGACCAAGAGACATAGGAAATTGACTGGGTAAAACAGTTACCTATAACAAAGGAATTTTAGCCAGAAAGGATTTTGGACAAGAAAGTGTTCAAGAAAACCAGAGGATAGGAGTACTTTCAGTGTTTGGTCAAATGGAAGGATCAACCAATTGCTGAAGCTACTTGGAAAACAGAAAACATGCTACAAAAATTGGGCAGTTCTGTAGAAGAGCTCATGGATAGGAGCCCATGAAGAATTTTTTCCTCAGGAGTCTGATGCAGGAGCATAAGGCTTGAAGACAAATTCGAGGAATTATTCCAAAAATACAAAAAAATATTACAGACAAAGGAGTGGGATCCTTTAGCCATCAATTTCCATGTTTTACTAGTTAAGCATAGAGCTAGAATCTAGGATTTGGTCATGATTTAATAAATTTTAGTTAGTTAACTGTAGTGGAGATTCTCGAGGAGAATGTCTCGTAGGACAGATAAGGTCAATAAATTTTAGCCTTTGAATTAGGATCTGGTTGTTAGGATGAACCAATACTTATGTAATTTTCATACTATTGTAAGAGGATTTTAACTGTTGAATAAATTTGGCTTTCCTAGAGCGAATCTAGTAAATTGGGAAAATTTAGTTTCTGTGTATGTGAATGATAAATTCCCTATCAAATCTTGAAGGATAATCTTCTTTGAAATCCCTGTGTTATTGTGAAATTTGAAGTTTAATTGGTGTTCTGTGAGATTGAATGAAATTGTGTTGACTGTGTTAAATTTCATGTTTTTCTTTCTAACTGAGTTTCTCGTGAATTCTGAGTGTGTTGAGTGGATGGTCGAGATCAGTGGAGGAAGACCAAGGACGCAGCGCATGAAGATTGATTTTGGACCGATAGATCTCGGTCGAGACATATCAATGGTGTTCGGGAGAGGAAGTTACCCGACAGTTAACGAGTAGGAGCAGTTGGAGAAACCCACAAGTGGATTTCGGGCGGAGGAAAGGCTGTAAATGGTAATTCCCCCGTTGGCTCCGATTCCATACACACAGTGACACATAGCAATGAGGAGAGAGAGGGAAACTGCTTTTCGGGCAGATTTGGAGTGTGTAAGTTAACGAGCCGATATACATGTGAGCCGTTAGATCTGGTGGAGCGAGATTGACGGTTGACAGACGAGAAGCAAGTTTGAAGTCGGGAAGTGATGTGACCATTAGATTTTGAATAGATCAACAGTGAAGAAGTGTCGACGAGTTTTTAGAAGGTGGATTTCAAATTTTATTAAACTATGGTTTGTGTTACTATCGGGTCCAGACTAGTGGAAGTTTAGCGGAACTCTGTGACTTTTGGAGGGGTCTGCTAGCTTAGAGGAAGCTCAAAAAAGTTGTCAGTGGATGACAAAGAGCCCATTGAACCAACAATTACACCTGCAAACAGAGGTAGAAGATATAATCTCACAATTTGGGAGATTAACACTCCTTCCTGCACCCAGATCGTCGCCACCCCCTCACTAGTTCCCACTTGTGATATCATAGTACCTAATGGTGCTCACAATACTAGCTAGTTTTCAAGCATTTTTTATTAACACAGTTTTCATATACCTCATTTTTAAATTGTTTTGTATGGTTCATCATAAACACATTATTTAAATGTTCATACATGTTATAACAACATAATTATTTACAATAATCTCAAAGTTCAAAAGGGGGTTGTTACAGATGTGATGGATGTATGGGGATACCATAAATTTCCTTGCATGGGAAAATCTTTAATGAAGTATGGAATGGCGTATTGTACCATCATTCTACCAAGGGAAATCACTTCATCAATTGTGTCTATTTATCATATGCAAAGCGATGAAGATACACTTCTATTCATTTATTCATAACAAAATCAAGTTACCCATTGGATTTAGGATGGTGAGAGGTGTTGTGAGGCAATTGAGTACCTAAATAAGAAAACAATTAGTCCAAAAACTATTAGTGAAAATTGGATATCTATCATTTATAATAATATTGGGATTCCATGTAGCTTCTACATTGTTTCCATGAATGATGTAGATATTGTACTTGCTTTAAAAGGATAAGAAAGAGAGAAAAAGAGGGCATACCTTGTGGCATGATCCACCACTACCACAATGATATTATTTTCTTTAAACTTGGGTAGAATTGTAATAAAATACATTGAAACATCTTCCCAACATTGGCTTGGTATGGATAATGGTTGTAGGAGACTTGGGGTCTTGATTGTCTCTCCCTTATTTTTTTGAAAAGCCACACATTCAACCATGGCTTTTTGAACTTTATTTTTAAGACCTTCCTAGAAAAAATCATTCTTGATCTTCTGATAATTTTTTAGGAACCTAATAGGAGAAGTGTGCAATTCCAAAAGGACCTTCTATTTGAGTTGGGAATTCTTACATAAATATAAGTGATATTCATACAATAATGAACTATTCTTCCACATAAATTTACCTAAAGCACTTGGGATTCTTGTAGTTGTTCAATAATATTGCATACCTTCTTCTCTTGCTTCCATTCTATCTATGTGTCTTCCACACAAGTAGATTGTGTAGTGGAAATAACACATAATAAATGTAACAACCCTCGTGAAAATTCCATGTAATAAAATTTAATTAAGACAAAAATAATAACCACAGTTGATGGGACACTTATTCCAAGATGAATGTTGGGCAAGACATCCTAGTGTGGGTGTTCATTGGTTTATTATGGCTAAGGAAATTGGAAAAAGCAATAGCTAAGGCTTTGGAATGGCAAAATGGCATTTTTGGCACATTTATTTATGAAAATAATGGAAATTAGGAGAAAAGGAAGGTGAAAGGTCACATGTTGCATGTGAGGAGCAAAATGAAGGAAAATAATGGAAAATGAAAAAAATAGAGGCCTAATTGATAAAAAGGCTTCCTAGGATCAGTTGGTATCTTTTTTCAGTTCAATTTTGGAACTCTCTCATTATTCTCTCTCTCTCTCACTCTTGGACATTTAGAGTTTTCTTGGAGCACTTTGGCATTGGATTAAGATAGGAAAAGAAGGCAAGAGGAAGGAAGGAGAAATCAAGAAAGAGCATGATCAAGCAGCTACACCATGATTCTTTGCAGGTATCAATTTGCATGTGTATTTTCCTGGCTAGATTTGGCATGCATGGTATTGCATGTGGTTTTTGGCTGTTATGGCATGAGTTTTCTAGGTGGGATGATGTTTTCAGCGTAGCCTTTCCATTTCTGGATAGCCATGGTGGGATGGGGTTCTTATGTTTTGGTTGAGCGGGATTGTCGCATGGATTCGAAGCTGAGCGAGGTGGATCTCTGAATAATAGAACACATGGCCTAGTAACCCTTGAACCGGATTGTGGGTTGCAGTAAAGCCAAATTTTGTGTTGCCTCGGTGGGCCTAGGAATCCTCGACCAATGAATGGTGGGAGATACGGTAAAGCCTAGAGGTGGGTGATCTCCATCAGGCCTAGTAATCTCGGGATGGGATATGCGATTAATCCTGGAGAGTGGGTCTCGGTTTAGGGACTAGTGATCCAGTGTGGATTGCGATAAAGCCTAAGAGACTAGGAGACAAGAAACTTCCTCATAGTGTAGGTGGAAAAATATGGTGGCATCCATGCTTGTTTTGCCCAGTGATCTAGTGGAGATCATGGTAGAGCTTGTTATTACATGTTTATTGTTTGGCCTAGTGATCCAGGATGGATTACAGTAAAGGTTGGTTTATATTGATGAGGGTGAGGTGGTTTAGCCTCACGATGCCCTTATTGGTTCTTTTGGTTGAGTCCCACATGCATGCTTGGAATATGGCATGGGGGTGAATGACTGAAGAGAGAATTGGCTCAGCCATTCTATGATCGAGTGGAACATGGTAGTCCCATCCCGGGTTGGATTTTGCATTCACTAATAAGAGGTTCTTCCCTTGGTATCTTATGTGTAAATGTACTGGTCTATATGTGGATTCTATGACTAATGTATCCTTAATATTTCTATTGTTATTATGTTGGCTATAAGCATGTATTATGACAATGATGATGTATGGTTCTCCTCATGTTTTGATTTGTGAATGAATAGATAATGTACCTATGAACTAATAGATGATAATGCAACTAATGATATAAGGGAACAATGCTTCTTAGCGATTCTTAGATAAGTATGAGACCCCTATGCTCTAATCTGTTGTTTAAACTTGTCGATTACATATTTGTGACATGTTTGAAAAAATGCTTGTCATGGATAGTAAGGGTCTAGTCTAGACCTTGTCATTGTTTTTTCAAATGCATCATTGTTATGTTGTGTAAATTCATTTCTGAAAGTGTCATTGAGTTCTGGGCAGTGACTTGGGCTTTGGGCCTGAAAAAGTGACACAAATCCCGGAGTCGCAGGCATAGGTTTAAGAAGAAAATTCCCGAGACACATGCATACCCATACTGTGGGAGCATCTGGAGCCTCCTGGACACATGGTTTTCCATATCAAGCGAGTGTCCGAGGGTTTAATGGTCTAAAACTTTAGTTGGTCTTAGGGGTATGTTACGTGAGTGGTTGGTTTGGCTCTTGAGAGTTCTGTTGCTAATGTGGAAGGTTTGTGTGGGGTGTTACCATCGATTCTACTTCGTTAAGGTGACTTATGAGGTTGAATCCCATTATAGTGGCCACTCGTTGCATATTTACCCTGGTTGGCCAGTTACTTGGGTAGATGTGGGATGAGGGTGTTACAATAAGCCATCTTATCTCTTCTTCTATCCTTGGAAATACATCCACCACCACATTTTTCTTTCCTCTTTTGTAGATAATTTTAAAGTCAAAGCCTAGCATCTTTGTAACCCATTTTTATTTATATTCTAAAAATAGTCATTTTTCCAAGATGTACCTCAAACTATCATATCTATTTGTACCTTGAATTGTCTTCCTATTAGGTAAGGGCACCATTTCTTAAATACAATGTAATATGGAAAACACTTCCTTTTCATAAATGGGTTTTAGTAAATTATTTCCTTTAACCTAGATAATTTCATAGGCAAGGGGCATTCCTCCTTGCATTAAAACTACGCCAATTCCATTCCCTGAGGCATCACACTCCACAACAAAGGTTTTTTTGAAGTTAGGCATGGCCAGGATAAGACTTATACACATAACCTCCTTAAGTTTTTCAAAAGATTCGGTTGCTTCTTGAGTCCAAGGAAATGCCTTCTTTTGTTAATAATGTTGTTAGATGTGTTGTTGTTTGACCATAATTATTGACAAACTAGTGGTAATAGCCCATCAATCTTAATAATCCTCTCAGATTAGTTGAGTTTTCTCGAATTCCATCATAACTTTAATTTTGTTAGGGTCCATTTTTACACCTTAATGAAATATAACATGATAAAAATATTCCACTTCTTGAACCCCAAATGCACACTTGGTAGGATTCTCATATAATTGTTTCTCTTCAAAAAGTTTTAAGAACATATCAACATGTTGTACATGCTATTTCCATGATTTGTTGTAGTTTAGTATATCATCAAAAAATACTTACACAATTTTTTTAGGAAGGGTTTGAAAGTCATCAAGCTTTGACATGTTGAAGATGCTTCAATAAGGCCAAATGACATCGCCAAAAAATCATAATGACCTTCATGTGTTCTAAATACTATTTTGGGGGGGATGTCTTCTTGCTTCATTATAATTTGATGACATCTAAAATGGAGATCTAACTTAGAAAATAAAATTGAATGAGAGGGAGGGAGTTGAACGAGCATTATAAGCATTATCATTTTGGCCCACCCCATTCATTAGTTACACTGATGGGAAATTGCAATTCAAAGAAACCACTCTTTTCTATCCTTATCTTAATTTGAGGTATATCCGGGCCTGAAAGAATTGAAGAGAGTATGGATTGTTCTATGATGCCTATGGTGCTTTGGATGAGTGGGGAAATGTTAAGGCATTTCCAAGGAAGAGAGAAGAATTTGCCTCCAAAATTCATCATTCATATAGAGAGTTTTCTAGAGAGGAGTGAGTAGAAACTTGGAAAGGAGCTAATAAGGGGGTGGCATTCGAGCTAAATCTACCACTCCCTCCCTAAAGAGACTAGAACCAACAATAAGTGAGTAGAAAGCCCAAGTGATTCACTGGGGCAAAGGGGCTCTAGGTAATGACATCCTCCCAAAATAAGAAGGTTGCAATAGTGAATTCTAGGTACACATGGGTTGTGGAGGGTTTCTATACATAGATGGTGTTTCAAATTTATGCACATAGGTCTATGTAGAGATAAACACAAATATTGAATAGATCTACAAAGGCATAGGCAGAAGTAGAGTAAGCATTGGTGTAGGGAATAAAGGGAGGAGACTCAATGGCACAATATATGTCTTTAGGTAAGTAATAAGTAAATCCCAGTAACACCTATGGTTTATTTTATTGAAGTGGCTTCAATAGTTAAAGCTTTAACTATCCATGGCTTTTCTACATGTATATCTTTCTTGCTTCTATAGGAATATTTATGTGTATGGATAAATGTGGATTTGCTACACATATATATTTTTTCTTCTATAGGTCTAAAGTTCTATGTGTAGGGATACTTGTGTTCTTGTTTCTATATATATAAAGCTTTATGCGTAAGATAACAATGAGGCAAGGTGGTGAAGAAGTGGAAAGGTAATACACAGGGAGTGGCATGGAGCATGGTGTTTGAGACTAGTGTGGTGTGTGGTGTTGTTGGTGGAGCATGATGGTAAATGAAAGAAATTCACTTGACACACAACTTGACTCAATGTTAGTATTGTCAGATCCATCCTGATAGATTACATTGTTGTTAGAGCTTGACAAAGTGTAGTCTTAAAGTGATTGAGTGAAGTGTTAAAGCTAACCCAAATGGCCACTCATAAATTTGTTTACTTTAATTTGTTTATATTAATTATGATAATTGAGAAAAAGTTATAACATATACCAAGGGAATAAGGTCACCTCATATGGATTTGAACCAATCATAAATTAGATTTATAAATTTGTGTGTGTGTGAAGTAATTTAATATGAAATTTCACTAAAACTTGGACATGGTTGTAAACTTAGGATGAATTATTATGAAATCAAAGGGCTTTGACTATAAAGTAGAAACTATAATTTGTGGAAAAGGTAGGGACTAATAAGTACTTGCTTTTATGATATTGAAATTATTGTTCTTAGTTTCATTGGTACTTTATTCCATAAATGTTATATAAGAATATTTATTATGCCAAATGTAATAATGGAAATTTTATCTTTGAAAATAGTTGCCATTTCAAAACTGATGGTTATGGAGATGATGCATTTTAGGAAGGATAATCTATGTTTTACATTTTTCGCACAAAATGTCAGTAAAATAATTAATGGATATGACTTTGTATATCTTATTTCCCTCTAAAGTTCAAATTTAGATATGAGCCTTGCTAATGCGCTAATGTAGTAAGTGTGCTCAACCATTGTCTTGTCAGTAATGTTGAATATATATTAATCATTGAAGACTTCTAACATGAACACAATGCATTGATCATAAAATTGGCATGTATACCACTAATAATGGACACAACCTCCCAATTTTTGTCACAAAACCTTAACCAATAATGTTGCAAATGCATCTTGAATAATTGTCTTTGGAGATAAGATTGACTTCCTTGGTTCTCATTGACTACCATCCTTTTCCCATTACTTATTCACATTTGTTGCATCAAACTATGTCGATGAAAAAGACCCATGAATTTATCCATGCAAGTTGAACTTGTAACTAGAGTGTTATTGCTCATGTGGGTGATCAATATTTCATCCTTGACTGTGAACTCAAAACCAATGCATTATCCAAATTTATTGTTCCCTTGAGGGGATTGAATGCATAACCATACAATGAATGCCTAAATCCAAGTTCAAATCTCTAGATAATTGCAACTTGCACCTTTCTCATCAGACCTCCAAACCCCCCTACTAACTTGAAAGCTCTCTATCATGATTTTCTATGACACACAAGCAATAATAGTTTTGTAATGCTAACATGCTTTGCACAAATTCTTCTAAAGATTATTTTTTTGTCTTTTCAATGAACACAGAGTTGCTAGACTAGCATGCCCCTCCCCTAATGACATTCACATTTACACCTTGTCTATACAATTTGAGCACAAGACTTTTAAAGGTGGTTAAAGATGAAAATTTTACTCACAATTACACTACCAACTTCAAACAATTACACTACCAACTTCAAAGATAATCTAGTACTATAGTAATGACTTTACAACCAAACAATTAAATCCCTTTAAGCATCACCCTACATATCAATAACATATAATTCACTTTAATATTCCCATTTACCCATTTCAAATTATAGTAATTATATTAAATAAAATAATATTATATATTCTATTAATCAACACTTATAGTAACTTCAATATTGTTATTTTATTTAATTTTAAGTAACAGTTTCTCTTTTTAATAAAATACACACACATAATGCATATTAAATATAATTTTTGCTTAATATATGTGTACAATAAAACAATACCTGTAAAATTCATATACAACTTTCAATGAACAAACCAGCATTCAAATTTTATAAAATTTCAATTTCCCAAAAATTCAGGGATTCGATTCGCTGCGGGATTAATAGAACCGTTCAAAATTCGTTACAAGTCACTACAAGGATTCATAATAAAATGATTAATTATGGTGGTCCATCTATTTTAGCCTTA